>VZUI01060493.1:0-21502 GCA_013401135.1 Cettia cetti | reverse complement strand
CGTTTTGCACCAGTTTCACCTTCCTTTTTATGGGCCTCAAGGTGGACTATTCACAGTCCATCCTGCACTGTTTTCAGGTGTTCAAGTGATGCACTACCATCACAAGAGAGACGCAGACACCACAGCTGAGTTGAAGTGGGAAAAGAGGAAGTTTAATTTTCAGTTTGTATAGATTTCCAGAAATGAGACCACATTGAAAGACTGAGATTTAACCTCTTCAATTCCACTGGTCTGAGAAAACATCCATCAATTGTCCCTCCTAAAGAGAAGAATGTAAACAACATAGACAGTTACAAAAACGTTTCTTTGTTTACATGAAAATCAGTGAGAAACTCTGACTCCAAATCAGAAGGCTGAAAACCAGGGCAGCATTCAAGAGTGATTATGATAAGCAGACATAATGACAAAGCACTTTTTGAAGCCTTTCTCTCATTATCAGGCTCTTGCAACCATGTCCAGGAAAGCCAGTCTCTGATGTCTCTGGAGATGGACATGCCTCTGGCAAAAGCTGGGCCAATTAGAGATGGTGGTAAACCCTCTGTGATAAAGTATTTAAGAAGAAATCAAAACAAATTTTGTGGTGGAGCTATAGTTTTCCAGTCAGAGAAGAGTGAGAATATGTGAGAGTAGAGCAACATGCAACCACCAAGGTCATTGAAGAAGGTGGGGAGGAGGTGCTCCAGATGCCAGGGGCAAGATTCCTCTGCAGCCTGTGGTGCAGACTGTGGTGAAGCAGCTATGTCCCTACAGCTGATCGAGGTCCACAGGTAAATATTCACCTACAGCTCGTGGAGGAGCCCACACTGGAGCAACTGGATATCTAGAGGAGGCTGTGATCCTGTGGGAGATATGTGGAAAGAGGGGCTCTGTTCCCAGGCTGGAGCAGCCTGTCCTTGGTGGACTGCACCCCATGGAAGAGTGACTCACGCCACAGCAGTTTTGGAAGGACTGTTGCCCATGGGGTGGATTTACATTGCAGAAGTTCACAGGGAGCTGCTTCTCAGGAAATGGAGTCACTTTGGCGAAGTTCACAGAGACCTGTCTCTTGTGGGAAGGATCTCATAGTGCAGCAGGGAAAGGACTCCTCTCCATGAGCAACAGGAGAGGCTATGGGTGATGAACTGACCATAAACCCCATTCCCTCTCTCCTTGCACCACTGAGGTAGGTGATGGAGCTTGGAAGGAAAGATGGGTGGGAGAAAGATGTTTTTAAGGGCTTATTTTATGTTTCATTATCCTGGTCTGATTTTGTTAGCAAGAAATTTACTTTATATCTCTAAGGTAAGCTCGTTTTGCTCTTGATGGTATTTAGTTAGTGATCTCTCAGTCCTTATCTAAATTTATGAATCCTTCATCATATTTTCTCCCCTCTTGTCCAGCTGCAGTGGGGGGTAAACAAGTCACTTTTGTGCATCCCTGGCATCTGACCAGCCTCAAATGATGACAGAAGCAAAAGCTGCACACACAAGAAAAACAAAACAAACAATTCACTACTTCCCATAGTAGGTGTTCAGCCATCTCTAGCAAAGCAGGAATCCATCATGCCTAATGATGACTTGGGAAGAGAAACACCAAAACTCTCAGTGCTACTTCCTTATTCCCCTTGCTTGCTCCTTCTTTCCCCAGCTCTTAATGCAGTGAGAGTGTCATATGATGTAAGATATTCATCACAGGGATCAGCAGTCCTGGACGTGTCTTCACCCAACTACTTGTATACCCTCAGCCTCTTTTCTGGTGGGGTGATATGAGAAGCAGAAAAGTCCTTGACTCTGCGCAAACATTGCTCAGAAATGATTAAAACATCCTGTTGTTATCAATGCTGTTTTGGTAACAAATTTAAAACATAGCATCACTGCAGCTTCTCTAAAGAAAATTAACTCTATACCAGACAAAATGTGTATATCAGCAATACCGACTATTCCCACATTTCCTTGCTTTACACCCTACTGACTTAACTGAGAGAGTTTCTACAAACATACCAGAGTATAATATCTGTGGAGTATCACTGGAAACATTGTCAGACACTCAACATATTGGTAATGATATCCTGAACTGTTTACTGTGGTATGAGGAAGCTCTGCACTCTGTGCAGCCTGTGTTTCTAGGCTTGATGTCAGGATGATAACAAATATAACCTTGAGATCATTCTCAGGGTGAAAGTATACAGACATTCTCAATGATGACATGTTTTCACTAGCTGTGGTCAATAAATATTGAAGACACATGTTTTCAAGACATGTGGCCAAATAATCGAACAATTTGTTCTGTAACTCTTTATGGAAGGAAAGCACTCCTACTCACTTATCTCCATCTCAAAACATTTTTGAGCTGTAAAAACTGTCATTAGTGTTTCTTTCTTCCTTTCAAAAAATTAAATCTTTAGTTAGCAGAAAAAGTGAGACATATACTCTGGTTTGCATTAGTCTTCAATATTAATAAGTCATTTAACAGTCATAAATAAAAGATGCCAATAAAAGCTTTCAGATGAAAAAACCCTTGTTGAAACTATTGTACTTTAATAACATGAGGTTTTCAGAACTTTTAGCCTTGACAGGCTTTCACAGCACTTTCCCCTTTTTTTACCAGCATAAAACACTATTCCCAGGACCACTCAGATTTATTTAAATTTCAGTACCAAATTTTGATGGTCAGGGCCTCAGCTTCATTTAAAAAAATCAGTTGCACAAAAGCTGATATTTCACTGTATTTGCTGATCCTGGAGAAAGAAACATCCTTTTCAGATACATTATTCTTTATATTTATGGACTTGTATAGAGAAAACAAGCTTAAACTGAAATTAAACAGAGTGCTGTATATCTTCAAAAGAGGAAAATAAATTGTTTACCACACAGTATAGATTTCATTGTCCTTAATTTGGGACTAAAGCATTCTGCAGACTGTATAAACTACATTATCCTTGAACGGAAAGTAGCTGATGCCCTAGTGTCACTCCGGAAGCTGAGCTTCAACAGTCAGGAGGGGGATTGAGAAGAGAGCCTCTTGGACTTTTTTTTTGCTCTCAGAAAAGTGCACATCTAAGGACACCACCCAGAGATGCTATGGTTTGTTATGTTGTATTATGTAATAACTTTTAGCACATTAGGAGCAGAAATAACTGCAGTTATTCTCTACTCTTTCTGTCCCTGTCTAGCCAGATGCAAAAAAGAATAGAAATTAAAACCGAATGATTGCAATATTACTCAACTATATGTCTAATCAAAAATTTAAATAGATGGCAAATGTTTTTATATTTGACCACATATGGAGAAAGATGTCAAACACAATCTGTTTGCCTTTCTGTCTTCTTTCACTGTCATCATTGTGGCATGAATGTCAAATGTTATGTCAATGCTCTTCACTTCGGTAAACACAGTCTCCAGTGAATAAAATTTTAATACTATGTACAGGTGCCAGTATTTTACAGGTGACTGCTGCTGTATCATCATCATCATCATTGAAGTCAATCAGAATTGTTTTCCCACTCCGATAATTCAGTTGTTAATGAGTTCATGGCCAGCAAAAACAAATGTTTGAGATAGAGCATGAGATAGAAAATGACACTTATGACTGTTGAGCCTTCCCGTTACAACATCTCATGTTTGAGACTTTAAATTAGTAAAATTATTACTGAGTGCAGTTTGAACAGAAGTAGAGCAGTTCATTATGATACTCACTATGGGATGAATTTTGAAAACAAGCCAAAGCTATTCCGGCTTGAGCATGCAGTGAACAAAATGATACATCATTCACACTGCCCACAAAATCCCAGGAAAATAGCAGTTTTCAATTGCATTCAAATGGTTTGCATCAAACCCAGAGTGCACCAAACAAAGACAATATAGAGAACATTGTATTTTTCTTATACTAGAGCTGAAGGACTTGCATAACTTATTGTGAGTTAAAACCAAATAATAAATTTAATTGTCTGAGAAAATTTTTCATTATGCAAAAAGCTATAGAAATTCTTGCACCCTTTATTACTATTTGTGTATATGTATGTCTTAAAACGTTTCAGGGCTTTTTTGTATCTGTCCATATGGTACTACAATTGTGGAGCTAACAGGTACAGAATAAAACAGAAAAAAACAAAACCTCTATGCTTTTTGGTGTTTGAGCTCTTGAAATAGAGCTGTGGAAGCTGTTCAGTAGTGCTCTTTGTGGTAAAATAATTGTCTAGATATGTGTTCTAAGGAAAAAGAAAAGGAAAAGAAAGAAAATACTTCACATTTGTGGACACTAAAAATGGAAGGTATCACCTGTATCAGCTGAAAGTTCACAAGTCTGTGGGACCTGATGGGATTCATCACAAAGTTCTGAAGGAGCTAGCAGATGTCATGGCTGGATACTGATCATATCCCAAAGGTCTTGAGAGTCTGGGGAGAATCCTGCTTCAGTTCCTTGCTGACTGGAAGCTGGCCATTGTTATTCCAGTCTATAGGATATGAGGGATGACTCATTGAACTATGGACTCATTAATTTAACCTGAGTTCCTGGAAAAATTATGGAGAAGGATATGAGTTTGTAAAGGGAGAGTCCTCTTTAAATAATTTGACATACATCACTCACCTAGTGGATGTAGGGAAAGTAATGTTTATAGGTGTTTTGCCTGTTAGGAAGGTGTTTGATGCTGTCCATCACAGCATCCTGCTGAGGGTTCTGGATGATCTGGGTGAAGAACTCTCTGAAGGGCAGAGTTCAGAGAGCTGTGGTGAATGAAGCTACATCTGTCTGGTGACTGGTCACCAGCAATGTTTCTCAGTGTGCAGTTCCAGGGCAAGTCCTGTTCAATCTGTTTATCAGTGATCTGGATGCAGGAATTGAATGCACCACTAGCAACTTTCCTTATGATCCCAAACTGGGAGGTGCTGTTGATTGTCTTGAGGGATAGAACCACAGAATCAATTAGGTTGGAAAAGACCTTTGAGACCTTCAAGTCCAACCCATGACCTGACATCAGCTTGTCAACTAAACCATGGCACTAAGTGCCACATCCAGTCTTTTCTTAAACACCTCCAGGCATGGTCACTCCACCAGCTCCCTGGTAGCCCATTCCAATGACCAATCACCCTTTCTGAGAAGAATTTCATCTTAATGATCAACCTAAACATCCCCTGCCACACTTAAAGACTGTGTCCTCTTGTCCTCACTGGTTACCTGGGAAAAGAGACTGACCCCTCCTGGCTAAAGCCTTCTTTTAAACTGCTGTACAGAGTGATAAAGTCTCCCCTGAGCCTCTTCTTCTTCGGTATAAACACCCCCAGCTCCTTTAGTCACTTCTCACAGGACTTGTGTTCCAGACCCTTCACCAGCTTTGGTGCCCTTCTCTGGACACAGCCCAGCATCTTAATGTCCTTCTGACAAAGGCTATGGTTCGTGGCTTAACTATTGTTATGAAGGACTTCTGGCCATTATGGCAAAACTGTATAAAGAAGCTAAAGCCACTGAAGCCCTCCCCTCCCTGAAGATGCCTCCTAAGGAGAACTTAGAACTGTGAGTTAAGCTACCTAAGGGAATATGAGATGAGACACTATTGTTCAATCATCTCAGGTCTAGGAAAAAACAAACCAGGCTGAGGGAGAAGAATGCCAAACAAGAAAGCCAAATCCAGCAGCTGCTCTGAGGATCATCTCTGACTGGGTTTGGGGTGGGGGAGGCCACAGCCCACAGATCCATTTGCTCAGGGCAGGCTTACACAGACTCCCCCAAACGGAGTGGGGAAGAGGAGGAGGAGGTTCCAGGTGTGTTGTAACCTCTGGTCAGAGGCAGTGAACACCCATCCTCCATTACACAAACTGGCTCAGTTGTAAACGCCTCCAACCTGGGAAGGCCTCATCCATGGGAGAGGCAGCTGAGGGGTTCTATAATCCATCAAAGACCCCCAAAAGTGCTACCCAGACTCTTTCCTGAGGCCTTGCACTACAGCTCAGCACGTGAATGCAAAGACATGCAACTGATCCAGACTGTTGTGACAGACCGTATCAAACTTGTCTCCCTTCTGAAGGAAGATACCTGGGCATTCCCACCTGGCCTGAGTGGTGATATTAATCCATTGAATCCAAAAGATTCAATGTTTTTGGGAAAGAAGAACCCTCACCACAAAGAAGACCAGCTGGAGAGATCGACAGAATGCCATTGGGATCCACAGAGTGGTGATACTTTCTTTAATCTGTCTACCTTTCTGTCCCCTCACCTCTTTTCTATTTCCTTCTCTTCCTTCCTCTCTCTCTCTCTTTCTCTCTTATTTACTATCAAATAAAATCCGTACTGTTGACTTTGGCAGATGGTTTCATTTGTACCTTTATTCGGTCAGAGACATTTCTAATAACTTCAAAAACCGGACCCTAACACCATCCTAAATTGGGGGCCCAGAACTGGACAAAATACTCAAGATGAGCCCTCACCTGTGCTGAGTACAGGGGAGGAATTACTTCCCTGGTCCTGCTGGCTGCAGTATTCCCAATGCAGACCAGGCTGCCAGTGGCCTTTTTGGCCGTATGAGCACACTGCTGGCTCGTGGTCAGCTTGCTGTAAAACAGCACCCTCAAGTCCCTTTCACCTGGCCACTTTCTAGCCTCTGTGTCCTCAGCATGTAGTACTGCATGAGATTCTTGTAGCCAAAGTGTAGGACCTGTCGCCTGGTCTTGTTAAACCTCATATTGTTGGCCCTTCTATCCAGCCTGTCCAGGTCCCTCTGCAGAGCCCTCCTGCCCTCCAGTAGATCGACCCTCACACCTAACTTGGTGTCATCTGCTAATGGGAGGCTGGAGACCTTGCAGAGGGACCTGGACTGATTGGAGGACTGAGCTATGAGGAACAGGATGAAATGTAACAAGTCCAAATACTAGATTCTTGGAAGGAGTAATGCTGGAGAAAAATATAAATGAGGAGAACAGTGGCTGGAGAGCAGCCCTGCAGAAAGGAACCTGGGGGTGCTGGTTGACAGAAGCTCAGTGTAAGTCAGCAGTGTGTGCCCTGGTGGTCCAGAGGGCAAACACTGTGTGCCCTTTAAGTGCTGGAGTGTCAGTCCATTGAACACAGCATCACCAGCCAGGCAAAAGAAGTGATTATCCCACTGTATTCAGACTTGGTGTGGCCTCACCTTGAGTACTGTGTGCTGTTCTGAGCCCTCCAGCTTAAAAAGAGTGTGTAGGTCCTTGCATGCCTCCAGAGGAGGGCAAAAATCCTGGTAAAAGGGCTGGAACCAATGTCTTATGAGGACCTGTGAGGGAGATACTGAGCTCCTCTCCCTGGCATCCAGAAATTGTACACATGGAATGATCTCTCACAGCTGTCCCAGGAGAGATTTAGACCAAACCTTAAGAAATACTTTTTATATGAAGAGAATGGTTGAACACTGGAACAGGCTTCCTAGAGAGATCACCAATGTCCTTGACAACATCCTCTAATTTTTGTTCAGTCCTGAAATGGTCAGGCAGTTGGCTTAGCTGGCCACAGAAAATTCCTCCCAACCAAAATATTTTAATTTAAGTCTATTGTACTGTATTGTGTCCTGTTCTGTTCCATTCATATGTGAAGTGAGGACCAGCTCTGTGTTTGATGATTACCTGACAGAGTAGGGTCTTCATTCATGTCTGGGAAACCTAGGCATTAATACAAATAAATAAATCATCGTTCTACTCTTTCATGTCTATGTGAAGACAAAGGAAATTCAAGTCTAATCTCACTCTGTTTCAATGTAGTATTTCATAACCTTCAAAAATTCCCTTCAGGTTTTTGCATTTTTTATAAATTAATATACATAATGAGTCATTCCAATTGCTGCCTTACAGTGATGTTATAAAGGTTCATTCATTAAAGCTCTAAAATACTGCATCCATTCTATATACACACACACATATCTATAATTTATACAGAAGAATATGAGTGAAACAGGGTCATAATATACCTTGATGAAGACTATGGCAAAATCGAAAGTTAAATCTTACATTCCTATTCTGAGAAACAATTTTATGGCCATTAAAAACATTTTAACTTTCATGAGACAGTGAATAAGTTTTAATCCTTTGAAAGTACTTTAATGTAGTTCTGAGATCTAAAAAAAATTAATGTGAATCCCAGACAAAACTTAAAAAGTAATCTTGGCTGAACTATTGGGCTTAAAAATATTGAAAATAAAATACTCTGGCTGAAAATTACAAAATATATTGTTGTGTGTTATATTTCTGTGGATAATGGCCTTACAATACTGAATACTTTATTTTATGTATGATATACTGGGCTAATTAATTAAGTGGGACATATTCAAAAAAGATCCACAGTAAGTGAATAATATATGTTCAGGATAGATGGATGCAAAGGTCATAGTAGAGTATAAATTTTTCATTAAGATTCATTTTGAGAAAATCATATTCCTTGAAAATTGAAAAGTCACAACTGAGTTCCATCTTTTTTGAAGTATGTGAACTAAACACTCTAATACATAAAAAAATTCTATGTATTCTCTTAGGATTTTTTATAAGAATATGTTTATGGAATTCTTTTAAAACTGTTTAAAAAAATTCTATTTAGACTTTTATACACCCAACCTTTCAATTGGATAGCTTTTCTGTAATGAATCTAAGCTGACAGGTCTTGGAGACAGAGTAAATTAAATATCAAAACCTTAGAAAGAACTAAAAAAAACCCTGGTGATAGAAAAATATGCATAGTAGAATGTTCTGTCCCTTTCTCCCACTTTCTATTACTTGTATCAGTTTTGAGACACCAGATCATATGTAAAATGCTCTCTTTTTGGGGGTCCAGTATTCAACACTGACCATGCTGCATTGAAGAGACACAAAAAAAAAAAAAAAAAAAAAAAAAAAAAAAAAAAAAAAAGTTGTGGCTGCTGTCTGTAAAAATGCAGAATATTAGTGAAATTTACACACTGGAAATTGTGTTTGAGTAGCTTAAAAAGAAGACTTTTAGTTAGTGGAATGCAAAACAGGTGCTCAAACAGGAGAAAAGTTTACATCATTGCATGATCCCATTAGGAGGAAAAAGGAGGAACACTCTTAAGTTGCTTTAAACACTGTGAAGTCTGTTCTTTTTCCTTCTGCTTTTCAAAGAATTTCAAATACACTATTAAATGCTTGGACTGTTCCAGAGAAGCAAAATTATGGAAGACGTGAAGTTAGTTTTCCCAGCTGTTTTTGAGTTATATGAGTAGAAAAGTTTTGACAAAACACTTCATAGTATTTTTCAAACACAGATGCTGTATATAGGAATAAACAGGATATGCTTTTAGGTTTTAAATCCCTGATCATTTTTATATGTCCCACAATCTTAAGATTAAGAAATTGAAAAAGAGAGGAGAATTATTCTAGGAACTTAAAATACTGAAACTCTTTTGAAATTAGATTAATTCACAGCTTAATTCAGTGTGTGCTTTAGTGCTGGTGTGTAACAATGGATCAATGATGTAAATTTTCTTCTTTTGTCATGTGTGGTTTTCTTCATGAAAGTCTATTGCAAAGCTGCAAAAGAAAATGCAAAAGGGACAAATAGCAAGAGACAGAAAATTGACTATTTCACTTAGATATTAAAATTAATAGCAATCAGGAGGATTTCTAGGCAGCAGAATAAAGTATAAAATGAGTGACATTTTTGATGTGCTAAAATACAACTGTATTCTTTTCATATCATTGCATTTTAGCCAGATACAGAACAGGAAGGATAGTCATTACGCTGAAAATAGAATATGTTTATTTGACAGCTTAAAAAGCATATGGTTTCTAGAAGGCTTTTAGTTTAGCCTGAATCTTCTGACATTTAATCTCTAACATAAGTCAGAGGCCAACATCTGATCACTTCAGTATCTACAAATACAGGTACAATTTGCCCACCTATTGAGATATGGGACACTGAATCTGTTTTCTACTAGAAGCTATATGTGTTAAGTAAATACTCTTAATTATTAATTAAATTTTGTTTCTGTAACATCATAGAATGAATAAAGCTTAATCAGAGTTCTTGAGATTTTTTTAGTTCAATAAGCCTTGCTTCTCTCTGCACTACAGCAAGTTGACCAGCATTGAGAGTTGGGTTTTGAATATCCCCAAGTACAGACACTCCATGGTTAAAAAGCTTCTTCCTATGTTTAAATACAATTTCTTGTATTTCATTTTTTGCCTGTTCCTTTTTGGCTAGTCACTGAGCAGTCCTGAGAAGAGTGACACTATCTTCTCTACTCTCCCTCTCAGACATTTATACACACTGATAAGATCTTCCTAAACTTTCTCTTCTACAGACTGAACAGCACTCTCACTGTGTCCTCATGGGTCAGATGCCTCAGTACCTTAATGATTTTTGCAACCTTACACTGGATCTGCTCCACTATGTCCAGTAGTCTTACACTGGGGAGCACAGCACTGGAAATTGCTCCAAGAGTGCCAGCAGTGCTGAGATGTGGGGAAGGATCACCTCCCTCACATTGCTGGCAGTGGCCTTCCTAATGCAGCCCAAGTTGTTATTGTCCCTCTTTGCTGAAAAGGCACATTGCTGGTTCATGTTCAACTCAGTGTCTATCAGGGCCCTGGATCCATCTCTGGACACATGATTTTTGGATGGATGACACTTGCCCCACTACCTATGTGTCTCTATGTTTCTCAGATGCAGGAATTTGAATTTCTGTTCCTTGAACTTCTTGATATTTCTGTTGGCCCATTTCTTCAACATGCAGAGGTCTCTCTGAATGATGGTGCACCCATTGGTTTTATCAGCTCTCCCCTCCAGTTTTGTATCACCTTGCTGAGGATACACTGGGTCCCATGACCTAGATCATAAGGGAGTTGATAAACTAAACCAGCCTTGCGATTGTTCCCTGGGGTTTGCTGTTAAGGACTTCATGTGACTGATCACAACCCTCTGGCAGCAGCAGTTCTGCCAGCTTTCACCGCACTTCATCTTTCACATGATCTGCAATCCATCAGTTTATTAAAGAGGATATTATAGGGAAATGTTTTTAAAAGCTGTACTACAGTCAATATACTCAACTCCCACTGCTCTCCATGCATCCACCAAACCAGTCATTTACAAGGCTATCAGATTCTTTACCACTCTCTTAAATGAGGGGTTTTTCCATAAATTATTGCTGCTTTTGTGCTGAGATGCACAGACATTGCCAGATATTTGCTTAATTATATGAACAGATATTTAAAATGCTTAAAGGTAGCGTGCATATCAGAGTAGGCTTGTGAATCTGAGAAAAAAAATACCTAAGAGGGTGCTTTAAATGGGGACTTGGGAGCAACTAGAAAGTAGTTTATGCAAAAAAAAATCCCATAGCATAATAGATCCAAGAAAACAGTTTGTGGGATAGTTCTGGAAAGGAGAATGTAAGCAGTTCTTGAACACCATCTGTTATTGGTAGGGAGCAAAATAAATTATTAGGCCAGAAAAATGGAAAGAAATACCTGAAATACCAACCCAAATCAAAAAAGACATACAATTTGTCAAAGAAAAGGCATATTATGTAACGAGTTGCCATCAGTAAAAAAAGAAAACAAAACCAAAAATAACCCAAAACAAAACCCAAACCAAAAACAACCAATCAGAAAAGATGCTCTACTCCTTATGTGAGGCATAAGAGTTTGATGCGTGATCACTGCCTCTTATTAAACCGCTAGCCCAAGGGATGGAATCAGATTACTATTAATTCTCTCTTTGACATGACATGGAATATATCCACAGGTTGCTGGATTATTCTGGCAAAGTTGATGCACAGTTGACATTTGCTTTGGGTATATTTTTTTGGTTCAGCATATATATAGTTTTCTTAGTGAGCAAAGGCATTTTATGATTTTTTTTTTTTTTTTGAAATTGTTTCCTTGCAATTTTCACTGATAATGAAGACACTTGCAATGCAAGTTATTTGCATGATGGCAATAACAGTAAAGCGTAGTAAAGTAATATAAATATAATGGCTTAATGAAATTGTGTAAATAGTGGTAAAGTTATCTATTCGAAGTTCCTACCAGTAACAAAAAAATAAATAATGTATGATGGCAATTACAATCTCAGGGTATCCAGACCAAGCTAACAATAATAACTATGCACATAATTGTAAATACACTTTTTGCAACTGTAAATATTCTTATCATATTACTGTATTTGGTAGACAATTTTGTCATAAATTCTAAGTAGCAGTCTAAATGCATGTATAATACATGTACCACATATGTTAAATCAGCATATCCAAAATGTATTTATAGAAATAAAGTAAAACAAAAGAGGGAAACTGCACAAATATTAAGTATCTCTCATTTTTCATAGTTACATCAATAGAAATATCTAAACATGTAACTTACCTAATGAATTCCTAGTGAATCCTTGTGTCTTGTTTGGTTGCCAGTAAGGTCTGAAACTTGAGAAGTTTTCTACCTGAAGTGCAAATGAATTATAAAGAATGTGATATAATACTATATAGGGAGATAAAACACATTGATGTCTTGGAGAAATTAATAAAAATGTGGACAGCTGCCAAAGAGTTGTTGGGAAGATTGCAATTGTGCCTTAGTGGATGAAAGTTGAGAGTCTGGACAGCATCTGGATGAACCTACATAAAAAAGTACTGAATTTTAGGAACTGTCATGGCAGTTGGAAAGAGGCATTGGCAAAGATCAGAAAAAGTGCTGAAAGAGAAACTTCACTTTGGGAAAAATATTGAGTTTTATAGCATTTCTTCAGGATGTGACTGAACTGAAGCAAGTGCATATAAAGTTGGGCCTTATTCTTACATCATGATCTTTCATAGAGCATTGTGCCGACACAAGTAACAATTTTCTAACCCACACTAAACTGCAGGAGCAGGAAAGATAGGGCATACTCTTTGTCTACAATAACCAGCTTCTTCTCTGTATCTCCAGCCTTCTAACACTGAGAAAAAGCTGAAGAGGAAAATATGGCAAGAAGGAAATCCAGATAGCAAAACTGATCACCATTTCTGATTTCTCCAAAGTCTTTGTGGAATTTTGTTTTTTCACAAAATTCATAGTGCTTTTAGGGTGTTTATTTAACTTTTTTTTTCTTTATTTATTTAGAACTATGATTTTATTTTTGCTTTGGTTTGCAAATCATTCTGATGTTCATATGTCCATTCCAGTTAGCTACTCTTCTTAAATGGCTTACTTCATTGAACTTTCCTGCTTTTTAAAGGTCTTACTTTCATCTGCTAAAATTTAGAGAAAGGGAAAGCTAAAATATTTAGTTGAAATACAATAGCAAATGAAGTACTTCACCACTCCTCCTGAAGTGATGAGCAATTAGTCAAAAGTAGTTAGCATTAGAAGACACAATAAAAATCATTACCTATGTCAGCAGATAAATCAATATTGTACCTATATAATCAATTAGTTCCTCTCAATCCATAAAATTAATCAGGGGCAGAATGACACTTACTTCACTCAAGAAATGCACTGAATGTTTAGAGCAAGTAATTTTGAAACAGCCAGAGTGTCCAAGCAACTATTCTTCAAGACTGTCATGTGTGACATGAAGGTAACAGTACTTGGCATGCCTTTTCCTTCAGCTTTCTTTGTTGGTGCTGCTCTCTGCTTTCTCTCTACAGTCTTTTCTAGCTTTATAAATAGGTGATGAGAGTAATGCTTTTCACACATTAACTTTCAAGTTATTTTGAAAGCAAGATTTTTTTGTCATCTTCTGTTTTCCAGATGGTCATTTTCAGTCAATACAAGCAAAATGAAGGGTTTATAGCTCTTTAAACTGTAAGAAGATATTTTCACATGTACCAGAAAAAATGCCTGCTGCCAAGAAAACTGTGGAGGTAAGGGACATCTGGTGTCTTTGTTTCTGCCTTTTCAGTGTTTTCCATTATAATTACCTGGCCCTCCTGCTGAATGCAGAAGAATTAAGAAGAAACAAATTCATACATTATTTTGGTTCTTCTAATTTATCCAGAGAAATGTACATTGTCTAAAATATAAGATAGAGTTCAGTATGAAAATCTTGGATTTGGGTTGAAACAGGAAGCCAGAAGTGGTACAAATTCCAATGGCCAACATCTTCACCAGTATGACCCTGAATCACAGAATCACAGAATAAGCCAAGTTGGAAAGAACCCCCAAGGATCAACAAGTCCAATTTCTGGCCTGCACAGGACTGTCACCCTGTTCTGTTATAATTTTTCTCAGCCTTCTGAAATGTTTACGTACTTGGAGTCAGATTCTCAGAGTTCTCATGGACTTATCATAAACAATTCTATTATTAGGGTAACAACTTTCTGCTGTTGACAATTCCTCCTGGTAGGAGGAAACATTGATGGACTGTGACTTTGACCAGTGTGGTTGAAGAGGTTGAACCCCATCATCCAATCTGGTCTCATTCTCAAAACTGTATAAATACAGAAGCAAAAAATTAAATTGAGGCTTTTCCCACTTGAACATTCGCACTGTGTCAGTGTCGTTCTTTGTGTTGGTAGTGTGTCACAGGGCCATCCCAAAGAGTCACACTATGTGGCTGAGGACATTGTTCAGATGCTTCTTGAACTCTGCTAGGCTGGTGCTGTAACCACTTCCCTGGGGAGCCTGTTTCAGCTGTCAATCACCCTCTGTGTGAAGAACCTTTTTCCAATATCCAAACTAAGCCTCCTCTGACACAACTTTATGCCATTCCCTCGAGCCCTGTCTTCTCTCAAGTCCACAGAGAAAAGATCAGTGCCTGTTCCTCCTCTTCCACTCACAAGGAAGTTGTAGACTGCAATGAGGTCTCCCCTCCTCCAGGCTGAACAAAAAATCTGATTCATGTAACATTCATGTAATGCATAAAATAGTGCCATGTGAACTGGGGACCTCAGGTTTGCCACTGCTGTTCTTACTGGTTGAAAGCTGGTACAGACAGATGCAAGAAAGAAGCTTGCACAAGTGAGGTGTAAAGTTTCCTATGATAAAAGGAATCTGCATTTTTTTCTTGTGACCCACTCCTCTCTCCACTCCTTGCTGATGCAGTCTCTGCCTACAGACGCTGAAATCTGGAGTGCACATGAGGGAAGTCCATCGCTCCTGGGCAGTCAGCTCACAGGAAACTGTGGTCAGAAGAGGATATCTGTGGCAGGGTAAATCTTTCAGGAGACTTCCACCAACATTACTAGATGAAAACCCAAATGGTAACCCAGAAGGAACTTAAGCAATTGGGTTGCACCAATTGCTGGGACTAGTGGAAAAAGCAAAAGTAACATTTCTGTCTGATTCCTTGGAGTCATCACGAAGCAAGTGATGACCAGCATGTTTAGAATTAAGAGCCATTCATCATGGAAATTCCCAGCAAGAATTACTTTCCTCTTCTCCTCTTGTCTGTGCCATTGTAAAATGGCAGACTGTCTAGCTCTCAATTATTGCCTGGCCACAGGGAGCATAGAAAATGGGTAAAACAAGATGAAGTGTTGTTTTTAGTGAAAATTTTACTTGAAGGAGACCAATCATAATATTAGTCTGCATGCAGGGTTCTTGCTTTGTTGTCTTAAGAGAAGTACCTCTTAAATTAACTCTTAAACAACAAAATATATGTATAATTCTGAGGCCTTACAATAGGTATTTCTACTGTTCTCATCAGTGGTGGTGATATCATGATAGGGGAAGGCATTCACAGGCACCTTGGTAATTTAGGAACATAGATTCCATTGTCTTTTTCTTTCTTTGCTCAATTTTTTCAATATTTTTGAAATCTACTTCCAGCTAGGCTATGGGTGAAATTGGCTAGAAACGGTAAAGAAAACAAAAAGGCCAACTAAAATTCAAAAATAGGATAATATTAAAAAAAAAAAATGAAGTGGCAGCCTTTTAAAAGTCCTTGATAAAGAGACTGTATAACTACTGTCAATGTACATACCTAAGGATATTAAGGAACTATCTTAGGAATTACCATTCATTTACTGTGAGGATGGATTAAAATTGCAAATATTACTGTGTCAAATGGCCTATTTAATAATTTACTTTCCTTACTTCACAGTGAAATATAGACATTTTCTGAGAAGATAGAGGGTGATAAAAAGGTTCCATTGTACAGAGTGGTTAGTATAGAGGAAATCAGTATCTCTGAGAAAATAGACAGGTATTTCATTGTTTATCTACATCTAGTTTTTGTCAATACAAAATCACATGCTTTGATCTCTGTTGTTCATTTTTTTTGAAATGTAAGTGCATGACCTTTAAATCTCCAAACTCTTTAAGATGGGACAATTTAGAATACAGTATGAAAGATATTACAAGGTTATATTTATCATTCTTTTAACAGGAAGAATTGCTCAAAGTGGCTTTTGTAATTTTTGCCCTAATTTTAAAATCTTACTGAAATGTATCTATACCACCAAACAGGATTAATATGTTTTTCTTTATTTTCCTCTCTAGCTTGTGGAGCAGAATAATACCACATTCATATAAATAAATTATCTACCTTTGCATTAACACTGAGTAGCTTTCTCCAGCAAAATTCTTCTTCAGAACAACATCAGTGGCCTCAGAGCAAAAGTAACTGTTAACCACATCGTTGACATGCTGTGTAATAACAGTGGTGCCTCTCAATGGGGATATTTCAGAAATCTGTAGGCTGCTTCACCCCTCCTGCATACTAAACATATTTCATGAGGACTTAGGGCAAAGAAAGTAGTGCTCTTTAAATTCATACCCTATCTTTCTTCTTGGTGATGCTCCCTGTTTATTTCTCTATGAAGGTTTAAATCCTCTTTGCTGTGGAGTCCCACAGCAGGTTTGTGTAAACATCTAGTGAAGCTGCATGTCTGATATTGAAGACAGTTAACTTGATAGAAGGAGGTAGATGGAATTTGAACTTAGAATAAAAATATTAATCATGAGAATTAAAGTTCTGTCTCAAAAAACCTTGTCATATTCATTTCCTGTAAATATTGTCCTAACCAGTGAATTCTGCTGATTTAACATCTTGAAAAACAGAATGTTGAGGGGACAGAGGACAGATTCTGGAGCATGAGAAGGAAAGAAATAAAACCAGATTCTGAATGAATGGAAATGAAACATATTATTTTATAGAAATTTTGAATAAACTCGCAGAATTCTGTTTCTTTATCTCACTTGTCTTGAACTCATGTAATTTATTGGTTGTTTAAGCATGGTCTGGAAACAAATCACTGCATAAATAACAAACCCCAAGCCTGTATCTGTCCAGGATTTGCATTATGGAGTGAGTTGATATATGTGTACACACATGCATACCATATATAATGATCTACAGATGCTTAGCTTGTTTTTTGGTTTGGTTATAGCATCTCCTTATATATCAGTAAAAGTATAGAAACATGAAGTGTTACAGAAGAGAAAATTCTTGCTGAGTTTCAATAGGATGCCTGTCTTCTCTGCGACTAAAAACCTTTCTGCCATGTATAAAACTATTGATTGTGTTCCTCATATTGGCTATTTGTAGTAAAATTCCAAGACACTGTAGTTATGCAGTAAGAAAGGTCGGGGTGTCATGGCTTTTCTTTTTAATTTATCAAAATATTTGTAAATCTGGCACTGATTTAAAGTATGTGCAATCCTCATAGGTAGCAGGACACATTTCTTCCCATGGGTACTACGTTTATTGATTTTTCATAATAAAAAAAAATATAAATTCATAATTCTCAAGAGATTTGCTCTTTTTGTTTGCTGTTATATTTTAAAATAACAAGTTTGTGTTCTTAAATTGGCACTGTACTGTAATAGTCTTGTTAGCACTTCCTTCATACAGTCTTATGGTATATTGAGTTACTTATCAGTGGAAAAATTGACTACTGACAGATGAGTTCTCTGAGTTAAAACTTTACTGTTACACTAGTTCAAACAGTTTTATTTCCACTAGGTGGAGCATTACTATCGCACCAGAATTTTTCTACATCAAGAAGATTCTTTTGAAGTCAAGGAAGAGAAAAAAAGAGATTGAACTGGAGAATTTGGATCCAGACCTAGGTAAGTTTTTGTGAAGTGTGTGATGGTTAAAGTACGCAAACATCTGTATTCCAATCCATTTTGATTGGTCTGCCTCCTTATCTGGCAAATTCTTTCTCCTAGTTCACGTTATCCTTTCAGGCTTTGACTGAAAAAACTTAATAATTTAAAGTAAAAGCCATGAGGTTCTTTGACCATCTCACCAGAGGAAGTGGAGGAGCAGGTACTGATTTTTTCGCCCTCATGACCAGTGACAGGACTGGAGGGAATGGTGTGAAACCGAGTCAGGGGAGGTTTAGGTTGGGTATCAGGAAAAACACCAAGAGGGATGGAACAGGCTCCTCAGGGAAGCAGCACCAAACTTGTCAGAGTTCAAGAAGCGTTTGGACAAAACTCTTAGGCATGTGTGTGATCCTTGGGGTGTCTGTGCAGGGCCAAGAGTTGGATTAGATGAACCAGATGGGTCCTTTCCAGCTTAGCATATTCTATCATTCTACGATTTCAATAATAATATAATAATCATCATAATCATCTAGGTGTTTGCTATGGTACAATTTTCTGTGCCTAAAAGACGGATTGGCTAATTATGAAATTATCATGTTTTAGGAGACTATATTTAGTGATTAGTAAAAAAAATTATGAGTTGCATAGCACTTGGGGTCTAACAAACTCCAAAGTGAGTAAATTCAAAGATAACAATTCATTGCTAAGAGATGCCTGTTTTGAAACTGGGGAAAGAATAAAAGTACCTTATAGAAGAGTAGCCTGACTGATGCCTCTCAGTTAGACCAAAGTATGGGTATTCAGAGGCTTATCAGATCACCGTCTGCTTTAACCTCAATCAGAAGCACAAAAGTGCTAAGAAAATTGCAACAAATGTGTGACAAAACACCAGTGTTATATTCGGTTATAGCAAGAATTGTGTATCCATACTCATGGCTCTCATTGTCCTCTGATATTTTCAACACTACTCTTAGCTGAAGTCCCACATCTAAAAATGGTAGATCAGCTTTTCCTGATGTCTGATGAAGCTTCCTATTTTCAAGAAAGCCTTGTTCAGGCTTGTACCTTTTCCTGCTTTTTCTTAATTGGTTGGTTTTTTCTTAATTTTTAGCCAAATATACAAGAGGTAAAACACTTTGCAGGTATGCAGAATTCCTCAGGTACATCCAATCTAAGACTTAGTCCCACAAGAAGGTACAAAAGGGTCTCCGGTGCTGTAGTTGTGTCAATGCAGAATTTAAAAAGGGATGAACCTGGCCACAGAGGCACTTTCAGTTTCCAGTAGTTTCAATCAGAAACAGCACCTATGGCAGAAGAGCAGTCTAGAGCAGCTGCTTTGAGTCGTGTTTGTGTCTGAGCCATTCTGCATGCTGCAGCTGGTAACAGGTAGGCTGTGTCTGCTCTGCAAATGAGACAACAGATTTCTGCTTGTTCATACTGGTTGTATACATATATAAGTATCTACACTGCACAAACAAATCAAATATACAAATATATACTAATCAGCTTAAAGGCAATTAGTTCAGTTATCAATGGCTGTATAAACTTCAGCTATGCTTAGCTGTCCAAGAATGAATGCAGTGTCACTGGGGTGCATCTGAAGGCCTGTGCTGATAAAGATTGAAGCCTCTTCTCCTTTGACCTTGTGGCATTCTGACTCCAGCTGAAGGCATAATTTACTCTGGTGTCCGTTAGAGATTACTTTGTCCTGTTTATGAAGTTCTAGATGTTTGATGTAGGTTCCAAAGGTAAAACCAAGTATCCTTTTGAAACTGGCTGTTTATGGCTCTTCTTAAGGTAAAAGAATAGTAATGTAATAGTGAACATTAGCAGACTAAGATGTAATGATTTGTAAACTCTGGCAATACAATTTACTAATTGCATTTCTCATGCATGTTTTTGTGTTGGTGGAAATGCTTCAAATATGTCTTAGAAAAGGCAACTTTGACTTGCATTATGACTCTATGCATAACACAGGTTCCCTCTGAGGGGTGACTGACAAGATTGTCAGCACTCTAAATATAACTTCTTTAAAGACAGTTATGTGTTGTCATCAAATGGTTGACACAGTAGTAGATACCAGACTAAAAGTCTTTTTTGAACTCCATGTATTTTCTGGGATGCTAATTTCTACAATTTACCTGACAGCTTAGCATAACAGAGGGCTATAGAAAAGGAGAACAACATTTTCAAATGATTTCTTTAGTTTAGAGCCTTGTAGCTCACCTAAATTGTCCTAAATTGCAGGAAAATATCTATCATATATTTTGTAAGTAGTAGCTGAAAAAAACCCCCAAACTAGATATAGATTGAATTCAAAATTAATGTTTTGCCAGATGAGAGCCCAATGGGAAAAAATCTTTTCTGCAGCAATCCACAGAATAAAAAGGTTACAGCACTCCAGAAACTTGTTTAGTCCCCTGGCTTTCAAATCAATTATGCTATCAAATCAATAATATCATTTTTCTTTTTGTGTGACCTAATGAATAACACATAGTAGGTTAAGGAAAACACTCCAGTTTCTGCAGCCAGTGGGATGCTGTATGCATAGTGTTTTGCTTGTTATCTAATGATAATTGAGAGCTATTTTTATTTAGTGACATGGAATACAATTAAATCAATAAAATGTTTATGGGGATTGTTAAAAGAGCAAAGAACCTTCCACTTATTGAGAAAAAACTGACAAATTAAAAGTTCAAGAGTGAATGACAAGAACAAAATATATGCCCATTAATTTGTGTCTGAATCATTTCTAAATGTGTCTTAAAATGTATGAAATCTATGCGATCTATCTGTTACCAGGGCAAGCCATATGTCAATTTATATCATAAAGGTCCTATATAAGAAATCACATCAATATATAATTTAAGAGAGTTAAGTCAAACCCAATTTTTACATAGAATGACTAATCAACTACAAATTTTACTATGAAGTTGAAAGATCAGGTAAGGCTGCTGAAAAGTGTTAAGTATGACCATAGTTAAGGGGCAACCATAATAGCCCTTCTTGGATTTAAAATATGACTTTATAGGCTATCTTAGGTGCAACTGAGTGTTGTGTAAGGGGAAAGCACTATTAGTAATAGTATTTTTTTACTATCCTGGATAAGAGTACCCTACTTCATCCCAGCTCCCTGTTGGAAGGAAAAATGGACTTATATGTCCAGCTTCTCTCATAGAGGCATGAACTAAAAAAAGTGCAAGAACAGGAGAAATGTGTTCCTCCAGCAGGCCATCTTAGAGATATGATAAGAACATTAGTATTTCAGGATACCCTAGAGTCTGGGGACTGAGTCATCATTACCATTTTCCCTTTTCCTTCACCCACAGTTTATAAAGATTTATTTATAGTTTATATTTCTATTTCTAGTGAAAAAAAAAAAAGTCAAATCCATTCTCTATTTTTTCAATTCTAGTTATTTCATTTCAGAATTTTTATTCTCAAGCCCTTTACATTTACATTTCCTCCTTTAGCTTTATCTTGATCTGGACTGTATTCGGGTTGGTTTGCTTTTGTTTTTGTTTTTGTTTTTGTTTTTGTTTTTGTTTTTGTTTTTGTTTTTGTTTTTGTTTTTGTTTTTGTTTTTG
>VZUI01060474.1:0-10635 GCA_013401135.1 Cettia cetti | reverse complement strand
CGCGGCCCCGCCGGACTGGCACCGCCGCGCAGCCTCGCCCGGCGCCGGCGAGAGCAAAGCTGCCCGGCTCCCGCGGCCGGCCAACCGAGGGCAGCGGAGCCTCGGTTCCTTCCCCGCGTCCCCCTTCCCCGCCCCGGGGCTCCCTGCCGCGGCCGCTGCCCGGTACCTGGTGGTGGTTGTAGGAGTTTCTCTGCTGCAGGAAGGCGGCGGCGGCGGCCGCCGCCTGGTGTTGGTGCTGGAGCTGGGGGCTCACAGGGGATCTCCGGTTCTGCTGTTGCTGCTGCTGCTGCTGCTGAGGTAAATTCATCTGCGGCGGCGGCGGGGGGGCGGCGGCCGAGAAGGGGCTGCTGAAGGGCCCGGCGCAGGGGTTGTGAGGAGACACCGGCGAGAAGCTCTGGAAGAAAGCGGGGTTGATCGATGACGGGATCCCCGGGTAGAAGCTGGTCTCGGACTCCGGGCTCGGGGGTGGCATCGCGCTGATCTGCCCGCCGCCGCCGCCGCTGGAGACCGGAGGCTGCTGCGTCTGCTGCGGAGGCGGCGACGAGGTCTGCACCGACCAGGGGGTGCCGAAGCCGGGCAGCGGCGGAGGAGGAGGGGAAGCCGCCGAGGAGGAGCCGCCCCCGCTCTGGTGATGGGGGCTGGGGATCTCCGGGCTCTGCAGGCTGCTGAAGCCAGAGCCGAGCCCGCCGGGCAGGAGGTTCCCGGGGCTGCCCAGTAAGTGGCTGTTCGGGGGGGACTCCATGGGGGGCAGCTTGGCTCTCGCCTGCAGATGAGGAGACGAAGGCGGATTCACGCAGGAGGCGGCGGCCACCCCCACATTGGGGTCCGCGGACACTGATCCCCCCGGGCAGGA
The DNA here is from genome assembly GCA_013401135.1 of Cettia cetti. Taxonomy (NCBI): domain Eukaryota; kingdom Metazoa; phylum Chordata; class Aves; order Passeriformes; family Sylviidae; genus Cettia; species Cettia cetti. The sequence goes on along the minus strand of VZUI01060474.1, from coordinate 9,782 downwards.
AGGGGAGAGCCGCTCCGAACCCCCCCTGTCCGCGCCGCCCTGGTGCTCGGCGGGGCCGACTGGCCGGTGTTGAGAGTGATCCCCCGTCCGCGGCGGCTCCGGGGGTTGAGCGCTGAGGAGCTGGAGCTGCTGCTGTTGCCTGTGCTCCTGCTGCTGGTACTTGTCAGTGGGGTGGCTGAACTGCTGCTGCTGCTGCTGCTGAGGGGGGTGGTGATGATAGTCTGGGGGGTGGTGGTTATTCAGGGGGTGGCTGCTGCCGAGCTGGGCTGGGCTGCTGAGCTGCTGCTTAAACTCTTTCCTCTTCTGGCTCAGCTGAGGAGGCGGCGGCTGTGGTTGCTGCGCTTGCTGCTTGTTTAAATCCTGGTGGGGGCTGAGACAGGGTTTAAAGTCAGAGGAGGGGTGGCCGAGAGGGGGGTGTCCCGACGCGGGGCTGCTGCCCAGCCTCTCGCTGCCTGGCTGCTGCTGCTGTGTCACCCCCAGGAGCAGCTCATCCTGCATGTTTTGATGATGCGCAGCAGCGACCGCTGAGGGCAAACAGGGAGGGTAGCGGCGACCCGGCGACCGGACGAACCGGCTACAGCGGGCGGCAAGGGACAGGAGGAATGAGGCGGCCGCGGCCGCTCCTTGGAGGGGAAGGAGCTGGCGGTGGGCAGGGGCTGGGGCGGCCGGCTGCGGGAGCTCCCCTGACACCGGGTCGGCGCAGAGGTGAACCCCCACCCCAGCACACTAGAGACAAAGATAATTAATAATCTTTGTGGCGAAGTGTTGGGGGGCGGGAGGAGAGTTTAAACACCCGCCTATCGCAAACCACTATGTAAGTCCCAAAATAGCTTATTTATAGAATAAAGCTCTCTTCTTTCCCATCAACGCCACTGTACTGCTTTAAAAATCGCAGCTTTTTGATACAAGCCCATTTTTATCGGTGATTTCTTTTTCCTTATCGTTTACTGGGACCCCCGGTAAGGTGGCACTTCCCGCCTGCAGTCGCACCCACAGGGATCCACTAGATCAGGAACGGACAGGTCACTGCCCCCGGACAGAAACTCCTCTGTCCGACCCCCCAGCCGCCACACCGCAACGCAGGGGACAGCGGGGCATTCCCGGGCCTGGCACTGGCGGAGAAAGAAGGCGGGGAGGCCGCCGGTACCTCCACAGGGCAGGCGACCCGGTCTCCTCAGCGAGGCTCCTGTCGCCCCCCCAGCCGCCCCCGCCCCGCTGCCGGCTCAGAACCGCCGCGGCGCCCTTAAGAGCGCCGGAACATCCGTCACAGTGACGTCACAGGCACCGCCCCAGCCCGGCGGACCCTGGTAATGAGCGGTGGGCCTGCCCTATTATGAATAATGCATCAGGCCGGGAGCCCGCCCCCCTGACGCCGACGAGCCGGGTGGGTGCTACCACTTCAGTCAGGGGGAGTTTCCAGCCCTGTGGGCCGTTTGGGCAAGGAAAGCTCTCTTTGGGCTTCGACGACCTTTCTATCGTCAAGCGAGAAATACCTGTAAAAAAGATTTTATTTCGTTTTCGTTTATTTTCGTTCGCAGCAGCGGCTGCGATCGGCTTTTATCCCATCAGACTGGGCAGGGACAGCCGCGACGCCGACTTCTCCTACCGCCTGTGATCCCGTCAGGCGCTCGGGGAGGAGGGATCGCCCCGCCCCTTCGCCTCGCGCGCTGGTTATTTGCATTGACGCACGACCGCGCGCCCGGGCGGGGCTGGGCGGGGCGGGGGGCTGGAGCGCGAGCCGGCGGCACGGGACGGGCCGGGTCTCAAGGCCCCGCCCAGCCGCTGGTCGGCCCCGCCCCCCGGAGCGCGGGTCGGGGTGCGCTGTATGCTCGTGTTTCCTCTGGGATCGGGATACGGGACTGTGCCATTCCCTGTCCCGTGGGGCACTGCAGCGTCCAGAGCTCCCGCGAAAACTTGGGCTCGTCACCCTTTCCTCGCCACGCACCCGGCTCCTGCCAGCAAACCTTGTTTGTTGGCACCTCAGAGACCCACGGGAGCCCGGGCGGAACCCGTGCTGAGGTGTGGTGGCACGGGGTGGTGCCTTCTGAGGTATTCCAGTACCAAAGGTGGGGTTTTACCCTTTCCATACAGTGGAATCACAGTTCTTGGCAGCTGCTCAATGCAAACAATTTAATAGATCAGATGTAATGTTGATGTCAACATATATGTCCCTGAAAAGACTAAAACAAGCGGCCTCTCTGTGCTCTGGGAAGGCTGTAGCTCAGCAGTGAAAGAATTCATACGCGACTGTTGAATGTGTGAGTAGTTGAGGAAAGTGTCATTATGTGCTTGACCTGTTGAAACTTTTCTCTAGGCATCTGTCCATGCCCGCTATCAGCTTCATTTCTCTTGCCTTACAGATCTTTGGTCTGACCCTGTGTAGCAATTCCTGTTTCTTGAATATGTATATATGTTCTATATGCATATAAAACGTAGAGGGTGAAAAAATTGTTTCAGCATTTCCAGTCATCTCTGATGTGGTTGTGAAGCTTTGTGGGTATATATTGGGGAATTCATGCTATCTTGCAGGGTTAATATGAAAATGCATTTGCAGCATCAAAGAATAATTGATACCAGTTTATCTTTGCTGTACTATGGCTTAGCACTTCAGAATTATTTGTTATAATGGCATTTTTTTCAAGAACTTGGCAGTCTTACCAGGCCTAATAAATCCACAGTGCCAACCAAGGCCTTAGAGATGACCACATACTGAGTAAATGTTGCAGGCCGAGTACTGGTTCCTCTCTGAGGAGTGAATTGCTTCACAGCACAGTCCTCATAAAACATTAGTTTGGTGAGTTGCAGAACTGGTATCATCTGGCTTCCCTTTCTGTTCTGTCATACACCTGACACTGAGTTGCGTGCAAGCCTGAACAGAAGTTGTTCTCCACCTGGGACATTCTCAGGCAATGTCTGGCAAGGGTGGAAGCAGTGCTGCACTGCACTCTCCTGTAACCAGCTGCCTAGTTGTACAAAGTGCGTAGGAACACATTCAGTTGAGGGTGGGGGGTTTTTTTGTAAGTAGTCAGCTTCTCTTTCCCTCACTTTTTAATCAAGCCCAATTCTAGCAATTCTTCCTTCAAAACAGCTGTTTTGGTGTACGCAAGAATTTTTAAATTGAAAGACAAATGCTCACGTCCTTCACAACAAGGTATCTCTGGCGTGGTAGCCACTCACCCCAGTTGTGTGTGTTTGTAAAATCAGCTTTCATGGAATGAAAATCATCTATTTTTGGCTACGTAAAAAGTAAACGTCCACTCTGCATTAGCTACCTAGTGTTCTACAAACACAAGACAGGTGCTACCAAAGAATGATTCATCCCCTAACAAAGGTCCTTCTAGAGAGAGAAGCCTGATCGATCTCTCTCTCTCTGTTGATTATGAGCAAAGGTTCTGGCTGTCTTGCTACAGAATCCAGTAGGTCTTTGGTGCCCCCTGGTCTTGGGGCACATGCTACTTAACTCTAATACAAGCAAGAACAGTTGTACCAAATCAAACCAAGCATCCTTGGAAAACCAGACTCTTCTGCATCAAGTGCTGGGGCCACAAGTTCTGGCTTCTCCTCCACCAAGTCAAGTCTCTTAACTGGCACCTTGGTGCCATCAAGAAGTGCTGAAGCCTGTCCTTGGCAGACTTTTCTCTCTCCAGTTTCTTGATTTTTTGACCATTTGGCCTTCACACCCTCTTAGGTTAATGTTTTTCTCTCCCTTGTAATCCCTTGATTCCTTCATGCTATCTTTTATCTTAGCTGTCTCTTTCTAGGGAAGGCTTGAGAGCTTTATTTGGATTAGACTAGTTGGAAGGTAATAGTGTCTGTAAATGAATGCCTAAAAAAATGTAAAAGAACAAGCTGAACATATGCTATGCTTCCTTCAGGTACTTTGCCTGTTTGCAATACAGCAACGGCCTAAATTTGCCTTTCCATACCCTAGGGTGTACTGAGAGGCTTGGATTCCATGTTCCCTGGTTGTTACCAAGCAAGATTGCCTGAAGAGGAGAGCATGTTGGCAGAACCATGCCTCACCTGAGTGACTTGAAGAACCTAGAGAGTCATGGAGCTGGGATGAGTTCCTTAGATTAGACAACAAACATTACAAATACCAAACCATTTCACCTAATTACTATACATAATATATAAATTGAAAAAAAAAGATGTTGCAAGGCAAGCTGTCAGTATGGTAGAATCAAGTATACATAAATGATGTTTTTTGCAGCCATTAATCAACCTGCTTCTGTATATTCATTCCAATAAATGTGCCAGACATTGACTTCACCTGGGAGGCCTGTGGTAGAGCTGGGGCTGACAGCTGTCCTGGATTTGTTGGTGCTTGAAAGACAATGGTCATCTTGTCTGGTGTTCTGCATCATGCAATGGGTGTTAAATTTTGTGTGGTGAGTTTAAGTAGCAGTGCTATAGAATAGAAAGTATAAGGACAAATTACATTAAACTATATAAAATAGCTATAGCTGTATAAAGACAAAACAAACTGTATTGGTTACTGAGGAGTTCCTCTGGCTGCCATTCTGGTAACATGAAAGGGATTATCAAGGTAATGGCTTCTGAGTTTTGCCTCTGAGTGGTTATCATCTCTTCTAGAAATTGCCATGCAAAGCTTAAGTTCTTTCCTTTTATAAATCCAGGAGAATAACATCTTCTAGTGTTATGAACAGGATATTATTATATGAGAAAGGATTTTGGCCCATTTTTTTTTTTTTTTTTTTTTTTTTTGCTTGAACAATAAAACTTTTAGGGGTTATAAGAACTGAATGGGATTGTACTGAGAAGCTGTGGACTTCAGAATGGTCTATGGGTTTAGCTCCTTTAAAAAGGCCTGTTTTCTTTTGTGGGGTAGGATCCATGCTTTTTAATGATCAGATACCACTTAACAAGTGTTGCAGTTTTTGTGAACACACAATAGTTCATTAAACTTAAATACAGTATGTAGACTTGATATGTGCACAGAGCTGCTTCAGCCCTTCCTCATTTTGTAAATGAACATGAACACAAGAATATCAGGAGCCTAATGTATACAAGACAAAGTAGCTCTGACTAGTGGTAGAATCTGCTCTTTCCCTCCTATTAGCTAGTTGGAAGATCACCATGCCTGTGATTTTGAATATGGGCTGCAATTAGATGTACACATTAGAAGTGTCTTTGCTTTCATTCCAATACTAAACACAGCTTTTTGATGATTTTTTTTGCATGTTACAGTTAAAAGTAAGTGTTACAGATAGTATTGATTTCAAAAAACCTTTTGTGGATTGGCTCAGCACAGTAGACTCATTGCCTGCTTGTAATGCAACAAGTTGTTCTTTCCACAGCCCACAATATTTATAGGTCTTTCACCATTTACAGTGATTTACTACTCCATTTGTCTGCTTTTCTAAAGTTCTACAGCCACAGGAAAAAAAAATTTAAAATCTGTTTCTTGTTTTCTCTTGCTGTTTTACCATTCCTTCTTGTTTTGCATATCGACTCCTTTTCCTGGGGTCTTTGTTAACCCTCTCTATTTAGGTAGCTGTGTCTGGCCTGCAGTGCTTGCAAGGGTTCTACTAAAGATCTGCTCAATCTTTCCTGGCATCAGGCTGTTTAGGGAAGTGCACAGACTCTGTCCTGCGGTCTATTTGTCTGCTTTGTTGCTTAGCCTAAACTGTGACATGGGGTTGCATATGCATTCCAGGAACAGCACATTGTTCTAACTGGTAACAAAATACATGATTCACATACTTTTGCTAGAGCTGCTTCCTCTTAACCCTAAAGTTGATTTTTTGTTAATGAATTTTCCTCCCATGGAAACATGGTGAACAGTCTGGGACTGCAGGTTATTCATATAGAAAAGCAGATGATGAGGTTTGACATTTTACAGGAAAAAGAGGTCTGAAGACTTGTATGAATGTGCTTCATTCACTGTTTTTCTGTTCTTGATTTTTTTAAACTGCGAAAATAATAGTCATGCACCCTTAGGAAGGAGGTAGGTAAGTCTTTTTCAGCAGTGAGCAGCTTGTTGAGTTACGGTAGCTTATCTTTTCTCCTGGTGGTTTTTCTCATTAAAAGAAAAAAATATTAATTACCCAGATATAACAAAACTGGGGGAAAACCCTTTCTTAGATCACTGTGTGTTGAAATGAAGTTAAAAGCAGTGGGAAAAATTAACACCAGCAATTGAAATACTTTGCTTTGTTCTCTTATTCCCATCCCCATGTTATGTTTTTGTTTGTTTGTTTGTTTTTAAGGTTAAAAATCTTAAACTTCACAGGAGATGTGCAGCTTTCTTGCTTTATTCTAAATCTGATTTCCATTCATGAAAGCCTGCTAAACTTGAAGGATATAGGTTCTGGTCACAAGAGTGCAAAGCAGTGATTTCTTTTTTTTCTCCTTTGTGCCCTGGAGTTTAACCAGCACACTAGAGTAATATTCTCTTGCTTGCTAGTGGCAGTTTCTGTTTCTTTTTTGGTTTTTTTGGTTTGTTTTCTTTTTTTTTTTTTTTTTTTTTTTTTTTTTTTTTTTTTTTTTTTTTTTTTTTAGTGGAGGTCATTAGACTTTCTCCCAAGAGAATCACTGCCAAAATAAACAAACATCTTCATGAAAGGAAAATAATGTATAGAGTATTCAGAATTCCATGTTTTACAGAGGAGTATTTATGGCAATCAACTACTGAATTAAAGTGAATGAAATCCCATTTCTAGTTTGCTACTTTTTCTGTGCTAATTGAATGTGGCAATTTCTCTAGCTTCTCAGCTATGCAGTGCTAGTACTGGATGCTAGTTATAATTTAGGATGAAGGAAAATAAGAGATGAAACTCGGTTTAGAAAAAAGGATTTTCTTTTATTTTTTATTGTTGGGAATTGAATAGCGCATGTAAACCTCCAAGGAATTGCTGTTGTCTCTAAAATGTTCTGCATGTGGTTGGCAAAACAACAAGGACAGAGGAAAGTTCAGCTAAAAAATTCATAAAGGCTGTCTGGTGGAATGCATTATAGTCATCTGTATACCTCTGTGCTCTTATCCCTCTGAACTGATAATTTTTAGCTGAGATAAAACGTTCTGAGGAACAGGAGGCTGGCAGATTTGCAGTGAAGATTGTTTGAAGGTTTAAATACCGTGACTATCTCATCTTACTCTAAGTCTGTAGATATAATGTAAACTGGAGTTGCTGAAAACTGATAGAATGGCTCATGTGAACAGCCAAAAAAACCTGTGAAGAGCTTATTTTGTGTGTGCTGCAGAATTCTGCACTCTTGCCACCTCCTCTACAGGATAGCAGTTATTCACCAGTGAAGCAGAGACACTTCAAATTTGTTGATGATGAGACCACATCTAGTTCTTTGTTTAGGCAATGGTTTTCACAAAGGGGACCAGTGCTAACTGGGAACTGCTGCCAACACCATCATATGTTTCTTGACAAATGCAAAGTGTTCAAAAAGTTGGCACTACAAAATAGAGATACTGTCAATCTTTGTTTAATTCTCAGAATGGCTTTTAAGCTTTTAAAGCTTGTGTTGTTGCTGATGATAACGTTTTTGACAATCCTTATAATATGCCTGGTTAATTTGGTCACATTATTAGAACATAAACCAAAATTCCGAGAGTGCTAAGATTTACTGCTGGTTTTTCCTATGTGCTGTGAGCAAAAGAAGGGTTTGTGCAGCAGTGTGTGCTACTGTAGCCAGAACACAGTATTTTCTCATCTCCTTTTCTATGCACTGTGCAGATGCAGCTGCCACTATTTACCAAACATGAAGGTGTTGTTCTCAGCTCTGTGAGTAAGTTTGGGTGCTTTATAGAACGCATGAAGCGTCTCTACTAATTGCACAAATGTTCAGCCTATATTTATGTACCTGAATATTGTAGTGTAGGAGGCAAATTGAAATTTTAAGGAATTATTTTGGTGATCATTGGCTAGGTCTCCAAAAGCTCATGGAACTGAATTGTGCTAGGAATAACTGCGTGGTGCTTCCGGTGACAGAATAATCTGTTCTGAAGGGTGGAATACTCTAGTGTGACTGTATGTAGGAGACAAGGTAGGAGACCCCAAGGAAACTCTTGAAATTTTTGGAGGAGGCTGTGAGGTAGCATTCATTCAGTCCTGTAAGTAGCCCTGATCACAGATGCAGCAGGAGGAAGCAAGCATGTGCCTGTAGCTAGGTCTGCCCCTCTGGAAGAGTGTACAGATCATGTAGCAACTTAAACAAAAGGAGTATATGTTTGTACCTCAGCAGGCTAATTTAAAAGTGCTTTCAATAGCTACAAGAAAAATTACTAAAGTTTACTTATTAAACTCAAGAAAGTAGTAGAGGAACAGGTTCCCCTTCTGAGCCATAGCATTTGTGTTGTACAAAAAACCAAAGGCAACCTATTTGATTTATATGTGAAAATACATGCTCTTATTCTTGACCTTATTTTCTCTTTGAGTGTAAGATGGATGCTCACTAATTTTACACCACCACCCACTGTTTCTGTAAAATTATTTTCAACAGATTCTGCAAGAAATTTGCAGCTTTAATTAATATGGAATTATCTCAGAAATTACCAGTGCAGACTCTTCAGATTTACCATAGAACTAAAATTAATCAGTCTAGCACTGAAGAAGCACAGATTAAAATTAAAAAATACATTAACTGTATAATTGTGAGTAATTATGATGATATATCCAGTAGTCAAGGTGGGGTCAACAGCTCTGGGCCAGCCACTGGGATATCAGAGTTTAGCAGCCAGTCTGCTTGAGGGTAGGATGCTCTCCTTCCCAGTTGCTCAGGACATGCAGCATCTTTTAGGAAATGCTCCATCATCCATGGCTGGAATGATGAGACTCGTCCTGTGATGAGGCTGTCCCTCAGGGAGGGAAGAGGGGCAGTCCTGCGTGCAGTGCAGGATTGAACTCAGTTCCGCCATACAGCAAATGAAGGCTCTCTCAACACTTGGCTGTTTTTAGTCGTGTCCCAGCTGCCTTCCCCACCCCTGGCTTTTTGTTAGTTTTTTTAACCTACTGAGTTATTTTTCTGAACAGTTTAGAGTGACTCTACTGAAGCTTTCACTTATTTTCATGTGGGTCTCCCTCTTCCTTCTTAATATGCTTAGCTCTAGCTGGGACTCAGAAACAAGAAATCTTGAGTTCTCCCATAATAATTTACATTTCTGATCTGATGATGAATTGTAAATCAATGTTTTGACTTTTGAACATTCATGCAATTATGATGATACAAAGACATTGAAAAGCAATATGCTGATTTTACCCCATGTATTTTTGGTTGCTAAATAATATTATCCATGTGATTATTTATTAATACTCCTGTATAACATTCTTAGTAATTGTAAAGAAATCCAAGAAAAATCTTTGCCAAGAAACTGTGTGAAAGCTAAATGTGTTAGAATATTAAGGTTAAAATATTTTAGAAGTCCATTAACTATAAAAAATAGTTGACCTAGAAAATATAGGAAATATATTGCAGTTCAATAAAATGAAATATATTAAAAAAGAAATCACACAGTTAAATGCCATCCAGACAACCTTACTTTACTTCTATAAGGAGAATAGAAGAAATGTGGGAAATGTGGAGTTAAATTTTGTTTATTTCAATAGATTCTATTTATTTTAACCCTTTGTGCCCCATCTTACATAAAAAGAATTATGATTGCTTGGATGCCTTAACCACCAACTCCTCTATATTCATATGTTTAGATCTTTTGTAAGTTTTATCTAACTGAGTACTGGAAGTCATGCTTTCTAACCACACAGCTACAATGTGAGGGAAGGGGAGGGGAGGGGAGGGGAGGGGAGGGG
>VZUI01060440.1:0-45720 GCA_013401135.1 Cettia cetti | reverse complement strand
CTTTCCTTTCCTTTCCTTTCCTTTCCTTTCCTTTCCTTTCCTTTCCTTTCCTTTCCTTTCCTTTCCTTTCCTTCTTCTCTCACCTTTATTTCCTTCATCTTTTCCTTTGCCTCTCATCCTTATTCCCTTCCCCTTTTCTTCCCCCTTTTCCTTCCCCTTTTCTTTCCCTTTTTCCTCCCCTTTTCCAGTATTTTGAGGGCTCTTCCACACCCTATGGCTGGGTACTCCCTGCCTGTCCATGATTTCCCAACACAGCACAAAAGGGGAAGAGGCAATCCCTGGAACCGCCCCATTCCCAGAGCCCTTTGTGCAAGAACGCTGTGATTTAGGAATAATAAGCCAATCTTTAATTGAGTGAAGGCACAATAGGGCTGTTCTCCAGGCTGGGAGGGTGCTGCTGTTCCACAGATTGTGGCTGGGTTACAATGGGAGCCACGGTGACATCGAGAGCCTGAGGGATTCACCACAATCATCCTTCCTCCTCCTCCTCCTCCTCCTCACGTGAGCAGCACTGCCTGCCTTGGCACAGGAAGGCTTCACTCCTGCTTGGTGATAATTCTGCCTAGGCAGCAAGGGACCATTGTCACCTGACAGTGTTATCTCTTAATTATATTATCTCTTAATTACAGAAGCTAATTGTTTGTTTCTTTATTAGCAGGAGCCGATACGGGCCCAAGGACTGTGGAGATAACAAGGGTCAGTGAGTTGTTTTCTATCCATTCATAAAGCCCACTCCTTTCACTGAAGTTGGTCATTTTTGCAGCATTTCTCACAAGCCAAACTGCATTATTTGTGTTTGCAGTCAGGTGCTGGACGTGTGCCTGTGCTTTGGCTGAGGAAATGTGTGTGTCAAACCCATTTTCTCCCCGTTCCACAAATCAAAGCAGTCAGTTATTGCCATAGCCTGAACACGTCCCTCTGTGAGTTGCCCCCCTGCAGATATTTGGTTTTTTGCTTTTTTCCAGGGCCCAAATGATGCCCTGGGTGTCAGCATAGCAGGAGGGAAGGGCAGTCCCTTGGGAGACATCCCCATCTTCATCGCTATGATCCAGGCCAGCGGCGTGGCTGCTCGGACACAAAGGCTCAGAGTGAGTACAGGGGCCCTCAGAAATTCCTCTTTCATCTCCCACGTGTCCTTTGAAACCTCAAGTACTTCTATACCTGCTGTCATTGATAATCTCTCACTGACTACTCTGCCTCTTTTTATATAAAAGCAAAACAAACTAAAAAAAAACCCATCCCAAAACACAAATCCGCCCTTCTCTTCCCATCTTGGGAATAATGGCAATTGCTGCCTGTATTGGAAAAGTGATCTTAAGAGGAAGAACTTAAATGCATTTGTAAGTAGTCTTGGAATGTCTGTGTTCATCCAGACCCAGGCAGGGCAGCAGGAGACTCTCTGGAAACCACAAGTACTTTGGGAACTCCAGACTGGGCATCATTTAGAGCTCAAACCAGGTAGAAACCAGAACAGAAATGAGTTGTTTGGTCTCAAGATCAAACCCAGATCAGACAGCACATGTGGGTTTCCAGGCATGGCTGTGGTGAACACTTCCAGTTTTGGAGAGAGTTTCAAGGAATCATGAGGATTCAAAAGAATTTATTGTTAGATCCACGTGCTTTGGCCCATGAGATTCATTAGGACATGCTGCTACACTCATGCCTTGTCTCTAATGGAATTAAACAATGGCAGGGTCGAGATCATTTCTGTGTGTAGGAAGAAGAAATCATCCAGGTTAATTGGATTAATATCAGAAGTTCCTACTCTTCCTATACAGCATTCAGCATGTGCTTTACACGGTCTGGAAGAATATGAACTTGTCTGCACATTCAGCCACAAATGAATCCTTTCTGGATGGGAGGACAGCAGTGAAAATCTCCCTCTGTCTCTGCTTGCAAATGGAAAGAGTAAAATGCAACCCACCTTTGTTTCTCTGATTGTATTGTTAGTGTTAAGAAAGGATGGGAAATGATCACTGGCAGTGCAGAATCCTCACAAAAGGGATCCTGCAAAAAAGAAGCGTGACTCTGCAGTGCCAAGTTCACGAGGAATTTTAAGCATTCTTAATTTTAATTTTCCCTAATGCTGGTAATTTTCCATTACTGTTGTACTTTCAGGTTGGAGATCGGATTGTCAGCATTAATGGGCAACCTTTGGATGGGCTGTCTCATGCAGATGCAGTTAATCTACTAAAGAATGCTTATGGGAGCATTATCCTGCAGGTATGGTGATAAATTGAACATGCAGCTGCAGCAGGGTAGATAAATGGCATTCAGGAAGGAAAGAAAAAAAAACAACAAAAACCCTGAGCATCCCTGGCACAAGGCATCACAGAATTGCAGGGTGCTTTGCTGGTGGGAATTACACAGAAGGAGAGCAAGAAATCATTTCCATTCAAAAATCCTTTATTGCCATTCATACAGGCTGTGAGCATGGTTCTATAAAAGCATGACAAAGGGAACAAAATAACTTGTTGCCACATGTGATAAATCAACAAGCTTCCAAGTTGTGGGTTGTTTGTGTTTTTTTTAGTTGGAAGTTAACTAGGAACAAGAAAATGTGTGTGTGTGCGCTTGTGATGTAACGAGACAGAGACCCACAGGGTGGTTTCCTTGTCCTTGGAAGAAATTCTAGCAGAATTTAGGAAAAATTATGGCATCTTCACTAAGACAGTGCTGCCTGGAACTGATTATTCATCAGGTAAAGGATAAAAACACTCCAGAGAGAAAACAGTGCTGTCACTGCACTAAAGGGGACATCTTCTGCCACATTGCCTCTAATTGCTGCCTGCCACTGTGTTGATCCATAGTTTGTTTTTATGTTTACACAAAGAAATGGGGAAAATACTCTCCAGTTAGAATTCAAAATTCTACTCTTTTGCAGAATTATTGTAACAATTGGAAAGGAAGCTGAAGGCACCACTAAAATCTGCTCTTAACTCTCTTTATCATCATAGCATTTTGGATTGGAACACATCCTGAGGGATTTTTTCAAGCTTCTTGCTTGTATTATGACACAAATGGAACTATAAAAAACAGGGAGTGGGGGAAAAGAAAAAAAAGAGGCAATGAAATGATAATAAACTTAGTTTGAGACTTGCTTATTCTTTGTTTTGTCTGCCCATGAACTGCTGACCCAGTAAGTGATGAGCCAGTTCCAGAGCAGATGGTGTTTTGTGTAGTTCCATTGAAGTCAGAGGAAACACACAGATTTACACCAGCTGAGGATCCTCTGTTAAATTATAGTTATCATATTGTTACTAACGTTGAGTAATTTCACTTTTCGTGTCAAGAGTGTTCCCTGAATAGAAAATGAAAGCTTGCTGCAAGAACCCGAAATTGCTCATCTTGAAAGCTGTAATACAGCTCAGTATTGCACCTCATGATGGATTTAAAAATATTCCTGATGGAGCACTCTGTCACTGGGTCGCTCACACAAACAAAGAGGTTCTTCTAGAAATGCCACTGGGTTAAAGAGCTTCTTCTGGAAGTGTCTTTGGGTTTGTCACTTCGCTGTTTTTCTCCCACATTTTTGCTCTCTGAGCATTCTGTCTCATTAAAATGAGCTTGATACTGTTCACAGCTGATGGAGGTTTATTGGGATAGAATAGAGTCTGTTTTCCTCTATTAAAAATCTGCTCTAGGAAGGTGGCATATTGTATTTTAACACCTGGACTGGTGTCAAGGCCTGGTGATGGTTCCCTTCCCCACCAACCACAGGTACCTCTCCACCACAAAACTGCTCCTTTTCTTTTTTTTTTTTTAATCAAAACAATCCAGATGGAACAATCCTATCGCTGTGATCATCATGCCTGATGTGCCATTAAATAATTCTGTTTATTATCAGGGTAGACCACTTCGTGGCACACTGCTCTGAAAGGTCAGATAATTGTGTTCAGTGGGGTGGAAAGGCTTATTATGGGAACGTCCTGGGAAGGAGTTTGCAAATGCTGTTTGCAAATGGGAGATTAAGGTCTCAGGGGAACAATCATCCCTCTTGGCTGTTTTGATGCCTTGGTTTAATTTAATTTCTTTTCTGCAGGTGTAGTAATGAGATAAGGGGGAGCTTCTTTTTACAAGGTTGTTGAACTCTGATATGTTCTTGCTGCCAGCTGAAGATTTTTGAATATAGATTTGTTTTTGCCCTGGTTTTATTGAACAACAACAACAAAAAAAACCCCAACATGACAAATCCTGGCTGGAATTCCTTACTGTGATGCCGTGGGAAGGGAACCTTGGTGGGGTCTTTGCTGGCTGAGCCAGGTGCTGTTCTCATCTGCTGGACCCCCTTCCTTTGGGCCATCCTGGAAACCGAGTCCTGGGATGCAAAATTTGCATGGAAACCTCCTGGCTCTATCACCCTCTTTGCTCCAGATGATTGGGAAGAGGGAAATATTGCTGTGAAAGAATCGTGATCACTCATTTAAAACAGATTTATAGAACAAATTTCTAACTTTGAAAAGGGAAGTTTTCCTTAAAGCCAATTTCACAGCAACGAGTGGAAGAAGTACCTGCTCACTTTGATAAAATAAGGCCATAGCTGGAGGAAATATTGGAATTGTGCTTCCTGGCTGTTTCTCACTGTGTCTGAGCTGAACTCCCATGTTGCAGCAAACGTCAGGCAGAGAAGAATATCTCCTCAGAGGGAGATGGAGTTAGGGGATAACCACAGCCTGTACTTTTTGGGAAATTGATGTCCTTTCAAGCTGTAAATACTTCAAATCCAAACCACTTTGTGGTGGTTACTTTGAAAGTTTTCCGAAAAAAAAAAATTAAAAAAAAAAAAACCAAAAAAAAAAACCAGCATCAGTGAAGAAAAAATAAAGTTAATTCCAGGGCCCTCACCACTCTCACAGAGGGAATTCCTTCCCAGTATCCCATCCAGCCCTGCCCTCTGGCAGTGGAAGCCATTCCCTGTGTCCTGTCCCTCCATCCCTTGTCCCTAGTCCCTTTCCAGCTCTCCTGGAGCCTTCCCTTCTCCAGGTGAACCCCCCCAGCTCTCCCAGCCTGTTTCCATAGAAAGGTGCTCCAGCCCTCAGAGCATCATTCAGGATGTTTTCAGAGTAACAGGGGACCCAGAATTGGGAAGCTGAACAATCCAGTTTGTTTTTATGCTAAAAATTGAGAAAAGTCAAAACCAAGGATGAATTTGTTCCCTGTTCATGGAACAAACCACTCTGAGGCATTTCAGGGTCTTTGCCCAGTAGTCCCTTGGATCTTGGTGTTCTCTTGAGGGTTATGCTGGTTTCTTTCAAGACCAGTCCTGGACCCCTTGTGTTGACTCTCTTTCCTTGGAAAAGCAACATTTTTCTCTGGATTACCCAGAAAGACTCTTCCCTTTTACTCAGAGCCTGAGTGATGATCCTGTGAGGGCAAGAGAAAGCTTCAGAGCAAAATTTTCATTGAACCTCCTCAGGGAGGTGGCTGCTCTCACCTGAAAGTGTGGAATTAGCAGAGATTTAAGAGAGTAGGACTTGGTTTTAAAGCTTGCTCGGGGGAAAAAAGTCAGGAGCTGATTTTCCAAACTCTATTTCCTTGCATCCCTGTTGCCCAGGTGGTGGCTGACACCAACATCAGTGCCATTGCCAGCCAGCTGGAGAGCATGTCCACGGGCTGCAGCCCCAGCCCGCCCTCCGAGCACCCCGCCGAGGATCCCGAGTAAGTTCCTGCTCTCCTGCAGGGCTGGGGTGGATTTCTGGGTGAGGGAAAGGGTGCAAGGAGGTCTCTCCCATTGCTTCTCTCTCTGATTTTCCATCACCTTTTGAAATGACCTTCCCCAAGCTGATGATGGGCTCGTGTCTGTTTTCTCCTGCTGACTGAAATTGCTGGAGTAAATAAGCACAAAATGTGTTTCCAATTATTTCTGGGTGTTTTTCAAGGAAAAAAGTATCCTTTTCTTCCTTAATGTTGTGCTGACATGGTATTTCTGCTGTTTTCCATTGGCTTCCTCATCTGGGAGGAGTTCTGATCATAGCAATTTGAAATGATTTGGTATTGGCAGACTGATGCCAGAGGTGTTAAAAACACCTTACAAAACATGCCCCAGGACTTTGTCTTTTCAATCTTTACAGCTTTATGAGTGAAAAAAAATCCCAATTAAAATAATTCCTGCTTGCAGCACTTGTGTGTGGTGATGGAAGTTGGAGGTCCAGCCCTGCTGTGCATCATTCTCCATCGTGTGCTTCTCACACTGTAGCATCCCAGTTGCCATTCTGAAATTCATTTGTTCCCCATTTCACCTCACCATTTTCATTATGTTCTTCATTTTCATTCTGTGGTTCATTCTGTTTATTTTAAGAAGTTGCTGCCCCGCCTCAGGAGGGTTGAGTGTAAAAGTTGAGCTATTTGTGCTGCATTCTGTAGTCTTAAAATGTGAGATACTGGTTTTATTGCTGCTCTCAAAGGAGAACTGCTTGCTTTGCAAAAGGATTTGTGTTCTTTTTTCATATTTGAAATTTGGGAAGGGGAAATTTGCAGGTGAAAATATGAAACAGAATTAGGTATGTGCTGAAAAGTACATAGATATTACTCAGCTTGGGCTGCACCCTTAGATAGGTGGAAGATGCCAAATGTTTATCATGGAATGGTTTAGGTTGGAAAAGCCCTCTCAGATCATCAAGTCCAACTGTCCAGGCCACCACTGACCCGTGTCCCCAAATGCCACATCCACACAGGGATGGGGACACCACCACAGCCCTGGGCAGCTGTGCCAATGCCTGACCACCTTCTGTCCACAACAGTTCTTTCTACATACGTAGGAATTAACTAAATTCAAATTTGGGATGGGTAAATTCATGTAAGTGTTCTAAATTCCACAGGAAAAAAAAAATCTTCCTCTGCTCAGTGTAGGCAGAGAAGACCCCTGAAGAGTTCAGGCTCCAACTGATGAGCTCTGGAGTTATGAGCACGGGGATGTGGGTATAAAACAATAATTAAAAATAATGTTTTCCAAGTGAGGAGCTGGAGCACACAGAGCAGCCTTTGAACTCTGGGCTTTGCAGGAATGTTCCAGTGCAAGGGTCATGGTTTGTGACTGTGTGAAAAAAACTCATGCTAGATAAATGTCTCTGTAAGTGTTCCTTCTGCATAAAGTCCCCAGAGACAGACATTGCTTACCTAAGTGATATTTATTGTGTTTTCAGAGCACCTCAACCTAAGATTATTACTTTGGAGAAAGGCTCTGATGGACTGGGATTTAGTATTGTAGGGGGGTATGGAAGTCCCCATGGAGACCTGCCCATTTATGTCAAGACTATATTTGCCAAGGTATCTTTTATTTTTTGTTTTCTCCTTTTTTTCCCCCTGTATTATCTTTAAAAATAAACCTAAGATTGGGCTTGGATAATATATTATGTAGCAGAAAGCAAAATGTACTGAGTACGTTGCTGTGAGTTAGTGGGCCCAGGACTCATAGCTGGCTTCTCAGTTTATATTTCATATTACTGATGGCTGAAACAAGACACTTTGTCTCAGCAAAATTGCTCTGTGTACTTGGGAAACTTGGGTTTGTACATTAAAATATTTATAAGGCAGGTTTTTTTCAATCTGTAAATCTCCAAGAGATTTCACGGAGGTATTGAAGGCATCTTTTTTCCCCACTGTGCAGGAGTGAGGAAATTGCAGAGATGCTGTATCCTGATGAAAAAACAGGAAATAGCCCATCACTGATCCCAGAGATTCTGGGGGGATTGGGGGTCCCTGCCAGGTACAGAGAGCTCCAGCCTCTGAGGCTGGGGGAGAATCATAATACAGCAAATTATAAGAGGGAGATATACCCCTTTTCCCACCCATCCCCTGCTAAAAATGAACCAGCAAGACTTGTCAGGCATGGCCACATGAGGAGAGTTGTGGAAATGGGAAGGAAAAAAACCAGTGGGAATTAGGGATGCTTTCCATAAAATAATGGTGAAGCCTGTCACATGGAGCTGTGACACCCTGTGCCTACTTGGTGTCACTTGTGGCAGGGTAGGTGATGTAGTTGAGAAAACTTTGAAGGTAAAGTAGGGGCCATATCTCCTGCTCCTGCTATTCTGGGCCTCAAACCACAAATATCTGGTATTTTTACGATTTTAAATTATTAAAATACTGTGCCTTTCAGCTGGTGCTTAGGGTTACAAGTTTCTAGATTGTGAGCATGACTGAGAAATCCCAAATGGAACCTAAAGTTCCTGCAGTCACTGGTGGGGCAGAAAGAGACACCATGAGCCAGCCTCTGGGCAAGCAGAGCTTGGGATTTAGGTAAAAGAATTTCACTGAGATGTCTGGAGCACAGGAGCCATTTCCAAAGCTCTCTGAGAGCTTTCAGGACTGTCACAGAACTTTCTAGGTTGAAAAAACTCTCTGAGATCACCGAGTCCAGCCATTCCCCCAGCACTGCCAACCAATGTCCCCAAGTGCCACATCCACGTGACTTAAATCCCTCTAAGGATGGGGACTCCACAGGGCAGTCTGCTCCAGTGCTTGGCACCTTTTGGTGAGCAAAATTATCCTGATGTTCAGTCTAAACAACTCCAGGGCCATTTCTTCATCTCTGTCCTGGCTTGGGGCAGTGCCCAGGTTGGTTCCCCCTCCCTCTCAGCCGTTTCTCAGCCGTGAGGCATGGAGTGCATTTAAATGCAGCTTTACCAAGCCTCTCCCTGATCAGCAAATCCAGAACCAGCCTCCACCCAGGCTGTTTTTCCAGGGAAGAGCCAACTCTCTCTTCCTGAGCGTTTACCCTGGCCAGGCAGGGAGCGACGGTCTGAGCAGGCTCAGCGCTGCCATTCCTGGGGGCCATGAGGGATTCCCAGCGCTCCATCCCTCATTCCAGGCAGCACCCCGGGCTCCAGGGGGCCGGGGCAGCCAGGCTGAGCCGTGGTTTTGCCGTTGCAGGGTGCAGCAGCCGATGATGGACGGCTGAAGCGTGGAGACCAGATCGTGGCCGTCAACGGGGAGGCCCTGGAAGGCGTCACCCACGAGCAGGCCGTGGCCATCCTGAAGCGCCAGCGGGGCACCGTGACCCTGACAGTGCTGTCCTGAGACAAACAAGAGTCCTTTTAGGCCATCCCAACCACTGCCCAGCCCCCCAGCAGAGCCTGGCAGACATGGATCAGCATTCCCGCCGCTGCCAGGCGGGGCAGTGCGCATCTCCAGCTTCATTCAGCCTCCCACGTCTTTTCCAGCCTTTCTCTCCTGCCCTCCACGACTTCTGGTGGCTTCGGAGGTTTCTCTGGACAGGTTTAATTAAGGAACTTCAAAGGACAGGACTGGTTCTGCTTTGTTGAAGGCGTTGTTTTGTCCCCACTGCTGAACCTGGAATCGACTCGCACAGAAAAGAGAGCTCAGATCATCAACTGATCTCATCTGAGGGGCAGAAATGAATGCCAAGCGACTTGTCATCTCACTCATGATTTACTTATGCTAATTGTTCTTTCAAGTATGCCAGAAAACATTAGCAATGTAATTAAATTACCACTGTTCCAAATGATGAAATATCAAATTCTCCTCTGGGAAATTATTTGTGCTCGGCACAGTAAGTCTGATAGTCAAATGTGAACTTCTCATGTTTATCTCTTTGGGTAGGTCTATGGAAGTTAGTCAGAGGTAATTACTGTGATGTGTCAATTTGCAGCCTTTAGCATGAAAAATAAACGGGGGGAGAGGGAAATTTATTTTTTTAGGCTTTTAAAATGTTTGAGCCTTTTCAGATATTTAGGCAGCATGAACAACAATAGCATAGCTCATTCTGTTCTAATTATATTTTTTAAGAAGAAATGTGCTGATATATGCTAGGCATGTCGCATACAAAGGCAGTTGTTGTCGTGCCAAGCTGCAGCATAATTGTTCATCCTGAAACTTTAATGAAGACAAAAAGTTTGCTTTGGGAAAGTGATCCTGTAATTCTAGGAATGACATTGAGCAGTCCCTCCGGCTCGATGGAGTTCATCCTAGCCACCAAACTGATGTAAATTCCCAAGAGTCTTCCCAGGATCAGGCAGTGCAGGAAGAGGCTTTCATGGATCGTGGAGGATGCTCCTCTCCTAGGGCTGCCAATTTTGGGTAACGCTGGGCACTACCAGGCAGTGCTGGGATGATCTCCCACAGCCAGGTGCAGCACTTTGGGATGAAGTTCCTCAACCTCCTCCAGCTCAGCTGAATCCCCCCAGACAATTTTTTGTGGGGCTGAAGCCCATGGGGAGCCTTCCCAAGGCTGGTCCCACTCTGGGCCAGCCCCACTGTGGAGGTGGGGTGCAGGAACCTTCAGCCAAAAGTTCCCAACTTCATTCCACGTCCCAGCCATCAGGCAGTGGTTATATGAGTGTGGCCTTGGTGAAATAGGAGTTGAATTTGGCAGGCAGATTCCTGGCAGTGCAAGGCATTGCAGGTTAATCTTCCTGTCCAGGGGAGCAGGAGGGGTTTGGGGGAAGCAGCCCAGTCCGATTGGACTATCTGGCATAATTTATAATGGTGGTGTAGCTGGGAGAGATGAAAGGGGGGCCGGGGTCAGAACTGGCTGCTCATTTTGTGCCAAAAATTCCAGGAATTAAATAGAAGGTTGAAAATCTGCAGTACAATAACTGAGCAGTGCAGGGGGGTGTTAAGGGTACAGTTATTCTGTGTCATTCAGTGGAATTTTCCCCATTTTACATACAGGAACCAGTCCTGAAGCGAGGTGAACTACCCTGAGACAGGAATGCTGCCATAAGTTCTCATGGAAAAGGGTTTTTCCTCATTTCCTTGGAAAGTTTTCCATAACTTTAGGTAATCACAAAGTGCATTTAGCCTGCTGGAACCATTGGTGGGTATTCCCTTAATAGTGCCTGGAAGAGACTTCTCATTTTCAGTGGATTCCCAGTTTGATTTGCCAGGTGAGGTGTGAGTGGAATCTTGATTGCAGACTCACAGGAATATCTCCAGATGTAGAAAACTGGAGAATTCCTAACAAACTGCTTGGGTTGCACAAGTATCCGAGGCTTGCAGGAGTTCAGGGTGAGGTGTGAGGAGGTGCCCTCAGCAGCAGTGTATGGAATTTATCAACCAAAGGGAATGATTCCTCTGTCCTGTGTTTTTATAGCCATTGCATTCCGACCCCGAGACGTTGCCACATTTAATCAATGAAGTTGTACACGGCTATTTATTAGCCTGTGATGCACATGCAGTTCATAGACATAAATAATAGAATTTATGGGCTGAGACATTTTGCACTTCTCGTTGCTCAGAAGGAGAGAGAACATTTTCTGCTTCTTGTAATTTGCACTTTGTGTGTTTGAATATATTACTGCCAAAAAAAATTATATTGCAACTAATTGATAAACCAGTGACCATGCTCCATGTGCAGGACCACGGCAGAGAATTCAATTTGCATCACGCTTGTCTGGGTGGAGGTGTTCTGGTTTGTTTAAAACTTTATTTCTGCGCAAGGGAAAAAGCAATTAAACCTCCTGATTGTATGTTTACGTAGATCAGTAAAATGAGACCTTTTATGACTTCAAAGGTTCTAAATAAAGCTCGGTTGCATAAGTAGTTGTGCATTTGTTTTATTCTGTATTTTAATTTAGGTCAGAGTTAAAAGCTATTGCATGAGGTGTTGCCCCGATATCCAGTTTAAACCTCCTCTGGCAAAACTTTTTCACTGTTTCCTCTTGTCCCAAGGGTTCTCCTGCCTTGGTTTGAGGGTTCTGGTGTCAGAGCCTTTACTTTAGAAGGGCCATGTGCTGTTCACAGTCCTTCCATCACCCTCCTCACCTGGAGAGACCTGGAATAACCTGCTGCTGGCAGTGGCAGCATCAAGGACGTTTTTGGCAGCACCAGGAGCCATCTCAGGGCCGTTGGCTATAACCAGGTTATGATGTGGTGGTGTTGGGTGGGCTGGCAGGACCAGCAGGTCAGCCTGGAGGGATGAGGGACTCCACCTCATTATCCTGCTGATGAGGAATCGTTGGAATGCCCCTAAATTCCCTGTAATTAATCCCATGGCAATTACCACCCTGGAAGTGTGACATCCATAGAGCCTGTGGAGGTAATGTGATTATGCCAGGATGGAGCAGCTAATGTCCCTCTGCCTGGAAGCACTGGAGTGAATTAATTTAATGTCACACATGTATAAAACATCAGTTTTTACAGTTGTGCTGAGAGTTGATGCATAATTCCACTATCATCTTTCTCCACAGGTTCACACGTCTGCATTCAGGATTTGGGTGGATTGATGTCCTGGTTAAACACTGCCATGGTCACTGCTACCCCTCTTAGTGGGGTTTGTTCCCCAAAATGCACATTCCTGGGATAGCTGCACCTCCTAGGATGGCAGCAAATCAGAGAGAGCCGTGTTCTGCACATCCCAAATGGAAAAGGAACAAGGGGCACCCTGACTTTGCTTTTTTCCCACATGGGCTCTGAGGGCTCTGCTGCCTTCCCAAGTCTGCTGGGGGCCAAGCAGAGTTCACTCCCAATTCCTGCACAAAAAGGGAAAATATGCATGAACTCTTTATTCTCTCTTTATTTAGGATCCCAGCATCCCAGAATGGTTTGGGTTGGGACAGACCTTAAAGCTCATCCCATTCCAGCCCCTGCCACAGACAGGGACTCCTTCCACCACCCCAGGTTGCTCCAAGCCTGATCCAACCTAAGGGATTCCTAAACAGTTCAAGAGCTCAATCAGGAACGTTCTGTTTGCCAGGGCAGATGTTTCCACGTGAGGGTTTATAGTCCCATTTTGAGAAGGGTGAGGAAAACAGAATAAAAGTTCCTGGTTCTGGGTCTGCAAGGTAAGCACTGGACCAGGGCTGGGTCCTGGCACATCCTCATGGACCCACTCCAGAGACCAGGCAGGGAAAGCTGCCCAGGCCCCAGCACGGCTCTGAGTGTTGTGCTCGATGCTTTTTCTGCTGAAATGGCACTAGATGGAGCAGTTGACAAAATATTGCGTTTCTGCAGCCTTGAGCCCAGGGCTGGAGTCCCAGCCAGAGGAGTTTCCCCCAGGGATGCTCTGAGGATGCTCCATCTTCTTAGTCCAGCCCAGGAAAGGCAAATTCCCAAACTGTGAGCTGGCTCTTTCCCTGTGAACAGGGGGTGCTGCAAAAAGGACACCCCTGGGTACAGTGACAGGAGGTTTCTTGGAAAGGAAATCATGGCCCATCTCATTCCTGCTGATAACTGCCTTCCATCCTGGCAAAACCAGGGCAAATTGGCCCTTCCACACCGAGCTGTGGGGACAGAGGAGGGGCCAGCTTGTCCCCACAGACCCCAGAGCAGAGGAGCAGTGGCTGTGCCCTGCAGCAAATAAATCTGCCTTTGCTGCTGAGACTTTGCTGCTTCTAAGAATGTTAAATTCTGCTGAGAGTTGCTGCACTGACACAGTCCAAGCTGCTGATGGTTCTGGCTGAGAATCATCTCAGGAGGAGATGTTTTCCTTTGGATGGATCCTGGAATGGCTTGGGCTGGCAGGGACCTTGAAGTCCATCCAGTTCTACCCCTACCATGGGCAGGGACACCTTCCACTATCCCAGGTTGTTCCAGCCTGGCCTTGGGCACTTCCAGGGAACCCGGGGACAGCCACAGCTTCTCTGGGCAGCCTGTGCCAGGGCCTGCCCAGCCTCACAGGGAATTTATTCCTCATCTCTAATCTCTCCCTGCCCTCTGGCAGTGGGAGCCATTCCCTGTGTCCTGTCCCTCCAGGCCTTGCCCCCAGTCCCTCCCCAGCTCTCCTGGAGCCCCTTTAGGCCCTGCAAGGGGCTCTGAGCTCTCCCTGGAGCCTTCTCTTCTCCATGCCCAGCTCTCTCATCCTGCCAAAGCTGAGCTGAGTGGCTTTGCTGACCCCTGAGGTGCTTCAGATGAGACCCTCAGAGACCCCTCTCCTCTCCTTGCAGCAAAAGAAAGGGACACACTGGAAATGCCCAAAAGGAGAGTGGAAAAATCACGTTCAGCCGAGCTCCTCGTCATTCTTTCCCTTCATAGCTGATGGGCTGCTGGATGCTGAGCCTGTAAAGATCATTAGATTAATTCCTTTCCTTGCTGTGACTTAATTGTCTCCATTTGTCCTGCGCAGTGCTCGCACTGGGGGTGTGTTTCTCCTTGCCTATATTTAGTTTGATCTCTACAGTGATATTGGAATATATAAATTAAGGCTGGCTCTGGCTCTTTGTGGTACTGAGATCCCACAGATGATGTTTTGGTGCAATCTTTGGTACTTAGACAGCAGGAATTTTGGGCACTGGGAGATGCCAGGGGCAGCATCAACACGTGGGTGATCCCTCAGGGTCCACAGGAGCAGAGGAGCTGCTCCAGGGCATCATCCTGTGGGAGCTGCTCCTCCCTGGGGAGACGGTTTGAGGGGCAAAGAGGAAATAAGAGGAACAGGAATGAAAATAAACATCCTGGGGATGCAGTTAAGCAGCCTGGGCTGCAGAGATGGGAATGGGAGGGAAAGGGGGATTGGAGGGAGCAGGGGAAGGCAGCAAACTCTGTGGTGCCTCTCTGCAGAGCTGCAGCACACCCCAAAAATAACTTCCCTGTCCCCAAATCGAGGAGGAGGAGGCAGGCACTTCCCAAAGCCACCCTGATGCTTAGCAGAAAATCTCCCACATTTATTCTGCTGAAGCCAGAACTTTCACCTTCCTCAGGGAAGCAGCAGGAGAATTCCTCTCTGCAAGTGTGGATCCAGAGCTGTCAGGGAAAAAAAACTCAGTGAAAACTGTCCAAAGATAGTGTTGTGGCTCTTTTTGTTTGCAGCTGGGCCTGGCAGAGATGCCTGTGCTGGCTTTTGTACACAAATTGGGGAAATTCCTTCAAAAAATATCCCACCTTGCCATATCTGTGCAGGAACCCCCTGGGGATGGGGAGTGAGTCACTGATCTGAAGAAAAAACCCAAAAATGGGAGCTTTGGTGCTGTGCAGGTGTGGGAAGTCACCCCAGAAAAGCCACAGCCATGGGGACAGGAACACACACAGGGAAAGGTTTAATTCATTTTATTTATACATAAAGGAGGCATTTTGGGATATAGATTTTTAAAAAATGCAGAAGTTTGAGATAGTGAATGCTCTGGACTGAAAATGGGAGGAAAGGAAAGAAAATTGAGCAGATGGCAGATTTCCATGGAAAACAGAGGTCAGGGCTGTTCTCTCCTCCCTGCAAGGATGGGGGCTCAAGGCAGCTCAAGAGACATTTTGTCAGGATGTGAACTGACTAAACAACAACCAGAGTGGTCTGGAATTTACTTCTGCTTCCAAAAAAATAAAAGGGTAATTAGCTAATCAGAGAGATCTGGGTGTGCTCCACCAAAGCCGAGGGAGAGCACCCAGTGAGTCCTGATGAAACAACAAAACCAGGATGCCTGGAGAAGTGGGGCTGAGCCCTGCCTCCCTCTCTGTCAGCAGCAGAGGGATTCAAGAAAAAAAAAAACAGATTTGAGGTGATGCTGGATCCTTGTGGGTGCTCCATGGTGGGGGAGACCCGATTCCAGCAGCTAAATCACACCTTGGCTTTACAGGCCGAGTTTGGGAATATTAAAACAGAGCAGAGGCAAAGCAAAGTGGTCCAAAAGGAATCTGCCAGCAGAGCCACTCCACAGAGCTCCTGGACAAAGTCACCACACCCTGGGGTGGGAATCTGCTGGGATCTTCCAGTGCTTGGAATGCCCTGCTCCACCCCGCCGTGATGCAGAGCCTGTCAATGGGCTGTGCTTCCCCCTTAGCTCAAACTTAATTAGGGAAAAATAACAGCCATATGGTAATTCCAAATCCAGGCAAAACAATGTCTGCGTGTTTGGGTCTGGCAGGCTCAAATATTTTCCTAGAGCATTAATTTTTAATTCTTACATCAGACCCGCATAAGCAAACATAAATGGGATTTTATGCTTTCCACAATCCATCCAGCTTGTGTTTGTTGTTACATACACTGGGTAATCGCTGCCTGCCACTACTTACAGAAGAGCTGATAATAAATATTAGGACACAAACTTACAAGTTAAATGAGATACAGTTAAGTAGTCGATTAAAAGGACAGCCATAACCTCAGGTTACAAAAGACTAAGTACTGCTGTTTAATGTGCTTTTCTCGTTCGTTTTGGTCGCTCACCTGCCAAATCTACCCCGGGAGGAGCGGATGGGAGGGTCTGGAGCTGTTTGTGGGGCAGGTTAGGGGTGTGAGTGGGGTGAATGAGGAGAATTAGACACAAGGAGCATTACTGGGATGGAGCAGGGAGGTTCCCCCGCTGTGTCCCTGCAGCAGGGGCTGCTCAGGCAGGAGCTGTTTGCTCCCAGCTCCGGTCCCGGCTGCTCCTCCCCGCTGCCTCACACCGACACGGACGGGCTGAGCTCGATGTGGGCTCGCAGGAGCGCGGCGATGTCCCCGTGGGCCAGCGACAGCGCCGAGTTCCCTCCCTGCAGGACAGAAGAGCCCCCCGATGAGCCCCAGCTCCGTCCCCGCTTCTCCCCTCCCGGCCTTCTCCCTGCTTTGCACCGAGCCGCCATCCCAAACCTCCCTTCGGGCCTCAGCCGTGCCTCTGCCCGGGCCCGCTGCCCTCCTGCATGTCTCAGATAAAATTAGAGTTTAATTAGGGAATAGTTCCGTAATTCCGAACGCAGCCCTGTGGCGCAGCAGGAGGAGCATCCTCCCAGCCCAGCCCCACACATCCCCACGGGCAGGCTCCCTTCTCACGGAGGGGTTAATTCCTGCTAATTTCTTGGAGCTGAAGCTCTGCTGATTCCACATGCCCAGGATTTCATCTGGGCTTTTTTTTAGGATTACAGCAATGCTCCTGCCCAGCCTATGGGCAGCTGTGACAGCCACCCCAGGCATGGCACAGCAGCACCAAAACCAGGGGTACCCTCCTGAAAGCGATGCCCTGATCAGAAAATGGACTGAAATCACACTGCTTCCCTTAAAACCCACCCCGGGGGGATTGCTGCCTGCAACACAAGATCCCAGCTGGGTTTCCCCCCTCACCCCGGTGCAGCGGTGTTGTGGAGCCTCACCTTGTCTGTCAGCGTGACCTGGCAGCCGGGCTGGGCCAGGAGCAGCCTGACGATGTCGGCGTTGCCCTGGCGACAGGCCACCATCAGGGCCGTGGTCCCCTCCTCGTCCTGCAGGTTGACATCGGCCTGGCAGGCCAGCAGGGCTCGCACCATGTCATCCCTGTCGTGGCTGACCCCCAGCATCAGCGCGGTCTGGCCTCCCTGCAGGGTGACAGGGACACCTGAGCACGCCCTGCCCACCTCCTCCCACAGCCCTGCTCGCTCAGACTGACAGGGATAACAGTAATAACAACAATAATAATAAGAGCATGTCCAGAATAATGGAATAATTTATATTGGCAAAGCTGTCTAAGGTCACTGAGCCCAACCCTTAGCCCAGCACTGCCAAGCCCACCATTAACCCACATCCTATAACCACATATCACAACATTGCATATTATTATTGCATGGTACCTATGTGATAATAACTCCTATTAATATTGCATTCTATTGCATGTTATTATTAAATCACACTGGGGCTCCTCAGCAGGTGCTGTGAGAGAGACCTGTTCACTTGTGGAAGGTCCTTGCAGCAGCATGGCCAAACTGCCCAGCTGCCCCCAAATGTGGGTTCCCCAAATCCTCCTGGGCAGTTTAATTCAGATCTGGACTAACTTTTACAGCTGTTTGGAAGCAGAGACAGATGAGGGCACTCTCATCCCTAAACCAAAATGTGTGACTCTGATGAAGCTCACCAGCAATCCTGGGGCTCCCATGCCCTCGCTGCTCCTCCCTGGTGCCACTTCTGATTTTTACCTCAGGAAAACTTGTTTGCAAAATTTTCAGCCTTTTTCAGCTTCTCCATTTCCCCAGCTGTCACACCCCTTCCCAGGGAGCTGCTGGGTGCAACCCACGCTGCAACTCAGCTGAAGTTGCTTTTGTAATATTTGGGAAGCAGCAACTCCAACACCCCATACCTGCTGCCGAGTCTCAGCCTGGCGCTGCCACGGAAGGTGAGGAACCCCAATTACTCCCCCAGCTGCTTCCTGTGACACACCTGGGCAGCTCTCAGGTTGACATTTCCCTCCTTCAGCAGCCTCATCACCACCTCCATGTCCTGGCGGGTTTCGGGGGCCGCCAGCGGCGTGAGCATCACGGCTGTGTAGCCAGCACGGTTCTGCAGGTCCAGGCAGCACACGCCTGCAGGGGATGGATCCAGCCCATGGTGGATCCCCCAGAGGGAACAGAAAGCAAAGAGGGAGTCATACAACTTGTGGTATCCTATATTCCCAGAAAAAGGAGTTATTCCATAATGCTACAGGATGGGGATGTATCTGTTTTAAATATCCAGGCTTGTGAGCGCAGCGTTAAACGGCCCCTGGTGCTACAGTTAATTACAACTGTTGAGGTCAACTCAATTAACTTTGAAGACCACAACAAATAGAAATTAAAGGGGGATAATTAATGCCTCAAGCACATGCTGGTTGGAGCTGTGGACTGTTTGCTTTGGCTCTTGTGGCAAGGGAGCAGCAGAAAGACGCCCATCACCCAACGGGTGTGGAAAACATCCTGGCCCTGTTTCACTCATTTTTCACTTCAAAGAGCCCATTTCCAGCTCCACCACGAGGAATGAGCCGTGTCTGAGGGTGAGGGCTCGGGTCCAGCCTTGCCCTGAGGAACCAGCTGCCTCAAACCCTTCCCTCCCTGCGCCTCTGCGACAACAATCGGGTTATAGATGTGTATGTTAATCTGCCATTTCCCAAACATTTCATGGATTGTCCAGCCCATGAGAAAAGGCCAAAGTGCCTCCATTCTCTTGGAGCACGAGCACATTTTTGCCCTGTACAAGCTCAGCAGAGATTTCTGTTCTTTCATTGCAACACAAGCTGAAAGTTCAATAGTTTAACATGGGACTTTTTCTGCTGTGCTGGGGAGTTTCTTATGCTCTCAGGGGTCTGATCCTGCTGCCCCAGGCCATGATATGGTCTGGCTGCTGCAAGAAGCTGGGGAGCCACCCCATCCCACCTGGACGGGGGCCATGAGGGACATCCCTTTGGATAGAGCAACCCTGAGCCATCCCCAAAGTCAGACTGCAAAGCCCTCAAGATGTGTGAGGGCACTAATGAGCCTTAATGTCCCTGAGGAGCCTCGGCTGGGACTCCCAACTACATCCACAGGCCCCGAGCTGAGCTGTGGGGAAGGATGAAGGTCTTGAGGTCAGCCAGGTCTCCTGGACAGGCCTCAGCCCCATCCTTTTATTTTGGATGGACCTTGGTGCCCCGTTTTTCTCCTGGGTGGACTGTGCCTCCCTGGTTTTCTCCTGGATGGGGCCCTTGCAGGAAGGTGGCTGTGGGGCCTCAGCCCCACCTCTGTCCCACCTTCAGCTCCTGACTGAGCTCCCCAGGAGGAGCCTGGATCCTCTTCAATGTTCTCTGGGACTGTCCACGTCCCCATTCCCTGTGTGGCCATCACTCATGGGACCACAGCCCCACTTCAAGAGCCATTCCCACCCTAACAGAAGCCCTGGCTGGGCAGAGTGGCCATTCCTACCTGTGTCCAGCAGGAGCTTTGCAACAGGGAAGTTGGAGTGGGACACGCTGTAGTGGAGGGCGGTGTTGCCGTTCCTGTCAGGCAGGTTCACCACGGTCTCCAGGAGCTGGGGCTGGATGTCCCCCAGCACCTCCAGATACTCTGCCACCACCTCAGGGCTGGAAGACTTGTGGCTGGACACCTGGAACCACTCCTGGGAGATGGGGCCGAGGACGTGCTGCTGCAAACACCGAGGTGTCACCGTGACTGTCCCTGCTGAGTGGTGGCTGCCCCAGCTCCTGGCCCCGAGTGCTCTGGCACCACCCAGCCAGCATTTAGCTTGTGGGTTTGTGATTGCTGCTACAGCTTGAGGGGGAAAGGAATTTCCTGTGGTAACTTGGATGAGTAACCAGACAGAGCCTTCATCTTTCTTTATTTTCCCCCCCTCTCTTTTCTTTTTGGCTGTTCTAAAACTGACTCAGATGTCACCTCACCCCCCTCTCCTCACAAAGCTGTCCAGGGCACAGCCTGCAATGTGCCATCAGGATAATCTCGTCCATTAAAGTGAACAGAGAGCATGAACCGTGTCTGAAATGGGATTGGGAAATATCTGTACCAGATGTTTGTTGCTCGTGCTCCTGATTTCTGGGAGGTGTTCACTGAGGAGCTGGCAGGCGGCGAGGAAATCTTCGGAGGGTTTGCATCTAAAGGGAAAAGACTTTTGTAAATCCACCATGGGCCAGGACTTGCAGGAGGTATTGAACCAAGGAGGAGAACACAGGCAGATTGGGCTGGAATATGTCCAACACATGTAAGTGTTTAAATTATTGGACACAAGTTGTCCCATTGACTTGACACAGATTTTAGGTAGAAAGCTAAGCACTTAAGCAAAGGTTTAAGCTCAGAGTCACAGATTTGTGTGGTCAACTTCATCTATTACAAAAATCCTTAAGGGGGGAAGAAAAATCCTATTCCTGAACCTGCAAAGAACTTCACCAAAAAACTTTCCACGACAGAGGACAAATGAGCTAACTCACTAGACATGACTTAGTGTTGAGGGCCTGAATCAATCCCCATTAGATTCTGCAGTAACTCAGAAAATATTTAGCTCTTTAAAACCTTTTCCCTTGCCTGCAGAGGTCAGCGCTGCTGCTCCACCGAGCTGAAGCAGCCCGACCCAGCCCCGCAGGTGTCCTGGTTACCTGTGAGCCTGGTGCTGAGAGCGGGGTGCTGCTCCTGCTGGTGCCTCCTGCTCACCACCATCATCATCCTCACGCTTGTCCCCTGAGGAAGCCCCTTTGCCTTCCCCTGCAGCCTGCTCGGGCTCCACGTCCCCGGCTGTGCCCTCGGTCTCGGTGTCGCCGTCCGACGCGCTGTCCTCGCAGCTCGTGTCTTCGCTTGACGTGGTCTCGTAGCTATTTGAGGACACCACATGTTACTCCCTCCT
The DNA here is from genome assembly GCA_013401135.1 of Cettia cetti. Lineage (NCBI taxonomy): Eukaryota > Metazoa > Chordata > Aves > Passeriformes > Sylviidae > Cettia > Cettia cetti. Next base: position 24,815 of record VZUI01060440.1, on the reverse strand, counting down.
TCCCCAGCTGCAGCCACGGGGCCTGACCAAGGCTCATTGGCTCCAATGGGCCTTGAGTGAAGCCCAGAGTGAGAAGCAGCAAGTTAAAAGGTCTGAGCCACAGGCGAAGTCGGGGTTAGTCTTTGTTTGGCTCCTTAAGCAGCAGGAGTGTGACAGAAGCAGTTAATGAGCAGCAGGCAAGGTTACTTCAGGGTTTGGAGGGATGTCCATCACACACAGCCCGGGCAGGGGCTGAGAGCTGCCTCCCTGCTGGGAGCAGCTGGCACGGTGGCAGGGTGACAGCAGCACGGCCCCTGTGGCCAGGAGGGACTGGCAGCATCGGCAGCCCCGAGGAGCATGAGACAAAAGCTGTGTTTGCACAGGCTGAATCCACCATTCCAGCAGCCCTGATAGAGATCTCTCCTCTGGTTGTCTAAAAGCATTAATAACATCTTCCACAAAATAGAACGTTTCACTCTGATGGGCCCCAGAACTTTCCTCAAAGTAAGCAAGACTCCTCCAGTCCCTACAAGTTGTAGGCATTTGGTAGAACCCAAAACTGGGAGGTCAGAGGAGCAGGATGTGAGCAGAAAGCAGCACCGAGGCTGGCACACACAGCTGTCTGCCCAGCCCAGGGACAGTGACACGTGTCCTGCACTCTTCATGCCAGCACACGTTCTCCTCAGCAGGAGATGCTGTCTCTGCTTAGCTCACAGGCCAAGGAGAGTTGGATATTGGACACACCTGGAATGGGGAGCACAACCTAAAGTCTCCTTCACCCCAAGGTAATTCCTTATTTACCAAAAAAAGTCTTTTCCCAGGCCCTGAACCAACTGCTGTTGGCTTTGCTGGAGCATGGGGGCAGGTTAGTGGCAGCATGCCCCACCCAGGCAGTGCTGGCCTCCTCCAAAACCCACCAAGGGCAGTGGGAATCTTCCCAGGGAATCTTCCCTAGCTGGGTTTTGGATGAAGCCTCAGGAGAAGGGTGTGCAGAGAGTGTCAGTCCAGTCAGAGCAGCGTGTCCCTGCTGCTCTGAACATACCTTTCCCTAACAGGGTTACTCACAGGTTATCAGTGCTGGGTTAAAGTGGGGGAGAAAAAAGGCTCTATTTCAACTGGCCTTTTAATCAGGAGGTTTGGAGGGGAAAAGAGGGGGAGAAAGAATGACTTCTCCAGCGGTACAGAGGACAATCCACGTTAAAAGGCAGTTTTTATCTTCTGAATGGATGCTTACCCACCATTTACCCCAACAAACTGGAGATTCTTTTTGGTCCCATTGCCTCCTGCATGGAAACCATAACCTTTCTTTTTCATGATGGATTTAAGACTTGTGGTTGGAGAGTTTTCTACCAAAATACAAAATAATAGATTAATTAAGCAGATGTGCCATAATGAGCAATAATTATTCCCAACCTCTAGCAACAAGCTACAAATCATAATTGTAAGCATCTTACTTCATCTTATGAGAGTCTTTGGATGTCTTGCAAAACTACAGATGCAGCTGGCCACAACCTGAACCTGCCCTGCCACCTTCAATACAGGTCTCAAACATCTCCAGGTGACTGGGAATATAAAGGAAATTACTGGGAATTATGTATTTGTCCTATGAATATAAGTAGATTTTACTTTTGTAGTACTGTTTTGGTTTGGGGGCTTTTCTTTCCCCAGTAGCAATGTATTGGAAAATTCCTATATAAATTTGCTATAATACTACATGGATGAGTTTTTCCATTGGACTTTAAATAGTGTCTATATATTGAGGAATAAGTCACTTATCTATTTGCAAGTCCCTTCCCTCCCTCCCCCAGTGAACAGGCATTGGATTCCCATCTTCATATAAGCTAAACTTATTTTAGATGAAGATCTGTGAGTGGGGACAGGTCTTTTCCCAGCCTGGTTCTCAGTTTGTTTGACTGGTTTGGGTTCTGGAGAGCTCCACACTGATTTACCCCAGATGAGCACCAGCCTCATATTCTTGCAAACTGAGATGTCCAATCTGAATAAAGAGAATGTTTATTTGATGGAAGAGCCACCAGCGCAGCAGCTTTTGGAAGCTGATCCTGCATAAAAATGAGCCACTGCTTTATGAGCTCCTACATCATTTTGTTTGCCTTTTTTTCATGTCAGATCCATAACTTGTGATGTGCAGAGATTAGCCTCTCTCATCATGTTTGTCGAGACTGCTCCTGATCTGACTGACAACAACTGTTCCACCACATCCCCCCCTGCTCCACGATGGAATAAATGGGAAAAGGTTTGGCCCAGGACACATCAAAGCCTATGCCAATATTATTTACCCAACTGTTGATAGTGTGTGTTGGAATTCTCCTTATCCACGGGCCCTTGCGAGGAGTAGGCAGAGAGCAGGGAGTTGAGGGAATTAACTAACTGGTTCTGGATGGAGCTGAGCTTGGAGGCCGGCTGCTTGATAGCGCTGGCCAGCTCGGGGTACCCGTGCTCCAAACACAGCCACTGCTCCTGCAGCAGCTCCTGGATCTTTTTTACATATTGGCCAATGGGGTCAACAGCTGGGAGGTCCTCGTGGCCAGGGGCACCTTCCTCTTGCAGCCCTTCCCCAGGTTTTTCTTCTCCAAAGCCTGCCTTGCCGTCGGCTGCGTTTGTGCCGAGGGAGTTCTGGTGGTTCTGGTTGTCGTCGCCGGGGCACTCGTGGATCTGCAGGTGGGTGAAGCAGGGGGCAGGAAGCCCAGCCTCCATGCTGGCTCCACCAGAACGTCCCTGTGCTGCAGAGCCTGCCAGTCCCTGCCCCCTGCACGGGCCCACCTCCCCGGGCTGTGCGCTGATGCCCGCCCCGTGCCCGCCGCAGCCGATGGACCTGCTGGGGAGCGGGATGTTGACGTTGACGCCTTTGTCCTGGGCCTGCCTGAGCCCTGTCACCTGGGAGAGCTCCGTGTTCACCGCAGCATCCAGGCACTGCAGGGCCCCGCCGCCCCGCCGCCACCGCAGCTCTGCCTCTTTGGACTTCTGGCACAGCTGCTCTTCCAGCTGGGCTTTGGAGCTGGCCAGCAGCTTAATGCTCTTCTCCTTCTCCTGGATCTCATGATCCTGCTGCTGCAGCACTGCCCTGACCTGATCGAGCTCCTCTTTCTTCTTGGCCAGCTGCTCCTCCAGGTCAGCGATCTGCCGCTTCAGCGCCGTCACCCCGCCGGGCTCAGGAGCCTGGGGAACACCTCTCTCCTTATCCCCTGCAGCCTGGACATTCCTCTCCTCGCCTTCCTTCAGCACATTCAGATCCACCTCACTCACACTCAGCCCCCTTTCCGCAGGGCTCCCGTTCTCCTCGGCCAGCTGGAGGACAGCCCGTGGTGCTGCTTCACCCCCGGCCACGTCCGAGCCGCCGGCGGCATCGCTGCCATCGCCCTCCTCGCCCCCGCTCTCCATCACCACCTGCAGCTGCTGGTTCTGCCGGGGGGGCTGCACGGGGCCCAGCCCCGGCACAACCCCTCCGGGATGCCCGAAGGAGCCGTCCCGCTCCGAGCTCATCTCCCGCGGCGGGATTAACGCGCTGCCGTCCGAGCCGGGGCGGGAGGCGCTTTCGGAGCCTCCCCGCTGGTGGTGGCCGTGCTGCGGAGGGGTCCGGAGGGGCGAGGGTCCCGCCGGGGGGCTCTGGCCGGGGGGCAGCGCGTCGGGCATGCTGGAGGCTCGCAGCAGCTGCGGCCGCGCCCGCAGCGCATCCTGCGGCCAGCCCAGCTCCGCCTGCCACCGCGTCTCCGCCAGCAGCGCTTTCCTCCGGTAGCTCGGCTCCTCGGCGGCCGCCTCGGCCGGCAGCAGGGCTCGGGGGGGCTCCTCCCCCAGGGATGCCTTTCGCTGCGGGAAGGAGCAGGTCGAGGTCCAGCTCTTGCTGGGAGAGGCGGTGGAGCAGCCGCGGGAGGCGTTCTCGGGCAGGCTGAAGTTTCGGGGCAGGGTGCTGAATTTGGGCTGCTTGGCTCTGCGGTGGATGTGGACCCTCCGGATGGTGTTGCCTTTCTCGATGTCATCCACGTACTTCAGGAAGTCCAGGTCCAAGTGGAAGCCGTAGGGTGTCTCCAGGGAGTAGGGGAGGCTGCGGGGCTGCTCCCTGTCCCCGTCGGGTTTGGGTGGCTGGCCATCTGCTGAAACAACCCCCCCAAAAAAGAAGAAAATATTGAAATTTTTTTGGGAAAAAAATTATTTAGAGCATGGGGGAGATTTTTTTTCTCTCTTTTCATCTCAGTTTTGGGCAAGCAGGGGCTGCAGCTCATTATTATGGAGGCTCGTGGTGAAGCTGTGCAGAGACACAGTGACACGCACCAAGCTCTGATCTGGTTTTCCAGAGGTGCATCAGGTAATTGTTGCACTGAGGAAGCCAAAAATTTCCTCAAATCATGGCTCTAATTGGCAATTAAGCAAACAACAGGCTTTGCAGGCAGAGCTGCCTGGCAGATAATAAATCCAGCTCAATAAAAAAAGAATGTGGGATCAATCTACGACAACAACATTTTTCAAGGCTCTTGGTTTAGTTTGAACTTTTCAGTGGCATAAGCAATGCACACCAAGCAGGAAAATCATTGCCTCGCTTCACCTGCAGCCACCAGGTCACAAATTATTCCTAGAGAATGACAGATCCGGGCAGAGGCTGGCCCCAGACAGCGCCAGCCGGGGCTCAGAGCCGCAGCCATGCGGAACACGCGCATCCCAAGGTGACCGGCTCAGCTCCCGGCACAGCTTCTAATTGAGGCAAATCACCTCTAAATGGGTGTCAATGTGTTTGCCCACCCAGCCAGCACAGGCAAACAGCAGCTCCCCACCAGAGCCTCCCCTTTAACACAGCCATCTCCAGCCTGCAAACATTCACAGCCCCCAAATTTCCACCTCGAGGGTTAACACTTCAACTTCTGCACGTTTCCTTTATGCAGCAAGTCCCTGAGATCACAGTGGTTTGGGCTGCTCTGCACCTCTAAGCAAACAAGTTGGGCTCAGTGAGGAGGAGGAGGCACCAGGGCCCATGGCTGACCCCGTGTTCTCCATCCTGGTGCAGCAGCTGGAGAGGACCAGGACAATTTGGAACATTTGGTGCTGCTCATCACAGAGTGAGGTGCTGTGCGGGTGGAAGTCAGAGGAAGGAGAGAGGGAAGACACCACTGGGGTCATCCAAGGGCACAGGAGCACAGCTGGAGGGTGGGAGCAGGGATCTGTCACAGAGCAGGGGAGGACAAATATCTGCTGATCTAGAGCTTTGCTGTGGTTTTTAAGAAATCTGCATAATAATGAACGATGCATTTCTCACCTCTTGGCCCCACTTCTATGGAGAACAGGTTATTTACAGCATTTCTGTTAAGGAAATTACTCCAGGGCTTTGGTTGGGTTTTGTTTTGTTTGTTTTTTTCAAGGAATAAATGAACAAATAAACATCCTGTAGGATCCATACCTTCTGTCTTCTCCATGGTGGAGTCTAACTGGGCTGTCACTTAAGCATCTTCTGACAAGGGCTGAGGAGTTGCTTCACCCTTGAAAAAAAAGAAATGGATACCTCTGATTTAATAAAATAACACACTCAGCAATATGAACTTCATCTCTCCTTAAAGCCTTACAAGCCTTCAAAGGCCACCCCCCTCCCACTTCCCATCTTCTGCAGCCCAGTGGTGTCCAAGGGCTTTGAAGCTGCTAAAATCAATAGCTCCTTTTCCAGAGGCAACATCTTGTGCTTGACAGACACATCCCAGGGAGCTGGTCCTTGTAAAACATCCCCTGCATTACAGAGGGTTTGACTGCCAGCAAGGACAGACAGACACTTGGGATGTCTTGAGATCAATGGCACAGGGAGTCCCCACTGACTCCTGTGAGCTGGAGATATCCAACATGATAAAAGATCCCTGACAACAGGGATATAAACTACAGAAATGGTTTGCCTTTTTTCTTCTTTTTAATCCATAACAAGCAAAGATTCAAAATTTATGCTGAATCTTGTTCAGATGACAGCCATTACTTCACAGCGCATCCCTGCTGTTAAAAAGAACCTTCACCAAATTGCACTGAGCCACAAATTGCTTCATCTCAGGGAACAGCTTCAGGTGGAGAACTACCACAGCCAACAGTGAGATCTTCACGTCATTTCTGGGCTGTGTTACCCCCAGCTCCCTCCCATCATGTGGACACAGATAAGACTCTCCTGAAGCATGAGAAATTAAGGCTGGGAAAAACCCAGAAAGGTCCTGGATGAAGCTTCTCTCCTCCAGATCCTTTAGAAAGGCACAGGGAGGAGGCAGGGAAGGGTGAAGGAGGATGGGGCAGCTGAACATCACCATAGGAGGCTCCCTGGCTTGTGTGAGAAGGACAACAGAGCTCCAAGTGAGAAGGTCTGGTTTTAATTTCTGCTACAGAGGATGAAGTGGGAGTTTCCTGAACAGTAGGTTGTTTGTTTATCATTCTCCTTACAGTATCTAGTTTGGTTCCTGGCCAGAGATGGTCCCTTGGAAGTCCATCCCTGCTCCTTCAGTGCATCCCTGAGGTATGCAACCTCCTCAGGGCAGGACTGAGCACTGCAAAGCCTGTGCTGAGCCAGCCCCAGCTCACACCCATCTCATGGGCCAAACCACCAGAGCCTGAACTCATTTTCTGCATGCAGAGCTTTGCCTCAGCAAGGGCTTTAGCACTTGGCCACAGTTCCAGAGCTCCTCACAAAGGGGCTCCAGCTGACCTTTACCAAAAACCAGCTAAAAAGTGAAGTCAAACCCTGCTGAATTGTTCCATAGCACCTTGCCATATCCTGGAAGCGTCCAAGGCCAGCTTGGACAGGGCTCTGAGCAACCTGGTCTAGAGGAAGGTGTCCTTGCCCATGGAATGAGATGATCTTCAAGGTCCCTTCCAACCCAAGCCATTCTATGATTCTATAACAAAACACTTTGAAAGATCAAAACCTTTTACAGAAACAGTTGTCAGTCATGTAGGCATGTTTATGGTCAATGTACAGCCCTGATGGCAAGTCAGGAAGGTCCCAGCCCAAGGAGAACATCAGAGCTCTCCAAAGCTCCAGCAGGGTCACAGGGGGTCACACTGATTCCCACCCAGCACCTTGTGAGCTCCTGGAAAGCTCCTGATGTTCTCTCCAATTAACCACACTCCTTTCACAAAGGGCAACCCCTTCTGTCTCCTCCTGCCAACAAACAGCACGTGCCAAAACAAACACCAACCTCTCTCTCAAATGTTGTTTCTTTCCCTTAATATTCTGACTGCAGCAAATTCCAGCCTGACCAGCTACACTCCACTCTTCATTTATTCAGAAGGGGGGGGTGGGGGAAAGCCAGTGAATAGGATGGTTTTTAATATCTAGATAATTACATCTATTTGGATCATTTATGAGCTGGCTGGGTCCCAGCTCTGCAGCCCAAATTGATACTATGACTACTCTCCTTTGACCAATCTACTTCAAAATCACCTCATAAAAGGATGCTGAATGTACCCAACCAGCTTGCTGATGTTCTCCTGTCGTACCCAGGGCAGCTTAGGCATGGAGAAGATGGCCTGGGGCCAAAAATGCGCCTCTTTGGACCCCACAGCTGCTCTCCCATGCCTGTCCCTAAGAAAAATGAGATTAAAATATGAAGTCATCTGCCAGAAGTAGCAGACCCCTACACCCAGGGTCCAGCCCATAATCAGAGGCAGGGTAACAGTTTCAAGTGCATCTCCATCCTGCTAAAACCTGTTAGCCTGACCCTCTCTCGGGTTCTACATTGGCTGAGTTTTCTCTGTTCAATAAAATTGAAGAACAATTCTTTTTCTCCCCGTGCATTGCTGATTTTTACCTTTGCTACACAGAGAGGCTGTGGGGAAGATTAATCCAGATTGGAATTAGGCTGTTTTTCTCAAGGCAGGAATAAATACATACAGAAATGGAAAAGGAGAAGCCAAATATGTGAGAAGGCAACAGCAGAGAGCGAAGTGGTTTTATTCCCTGGGGCAGCCCGTTTGCAGGGACAATGTACTGTCTTTTTAACCAGCCTGGACTCAAACACTGGCTCTTTACACTCACATTTAACCCCTCTTTCACTCCATCCCACTTGCCAGGCAATGTGAGCAGCTCCCCCATCCACCCCACCAGCAGAAAGGAAAGCACCACGACACCCCCAAACATTTAAATTACAAATTTACTCAACCACATACCACAAATATCCACAAAATCCATCCTCCCAGAGTGTCTTGCTAGTAATTTTAACCCGAAAACAGTTAACCCTGAGCCTATAAAGAACAAGATATAATCCACCAGCACGTTAGCACAGTCTCAGCTGTAACACAACACGATTTGAGCTCTGCCTGTCTGCTCTCCTGCACTGCAGCAGCGGCTCCAGCACTTGGTGTTGAAAGGAAAAACTGGTAAGCAAAGCATTTTATCTTGTTACCTGCTCACACTGGCACCTACAAACCCCCTGGGCAGCAGCAGCTCTTGCCTCCCTCCAAAGCATCTTCTCCCATGGGCAGAGCCGGCAGCGAAGAGCAGCAGACACGGCGAGGCTGGACCCCAGCCTGCTCCAGCAGCTACAAACTTGGTCAGCTGAGCTGTGACCTTGCTCAGAAAGCAAACACAAGTTTAAACCAAGAAGCACAAAAGAGGGATTGATTTTCCAACAGAGCTGCCCACTGCTCTCGGATGACCTTTGCGAGGACAGTTCAATCCCGGTGCAGAAAACGAGTTACTTTTCCCCGGAATAGTTATCTTTCCCAGAAAACACAGAGCTACAAGAGCTGCCTGGGCTGTCGAGGGGGGTGCTCCCTTATCAGGGCTGATAATTGAAGAGAGAGTCAATAATTAACGGCGGGGTTGCTGCTGTACCTGACGCTGCAGCTGCAGCCCTCCGCATGCTGCACCTCCGGGCTGGAGCATTAGCAATTCCACGAGCGCCTCTCCCGATCAAACGCAGCCGGCTGCCGCGACTCGCAGGCGGCAGCCTGGGGGGAGCTGCACAAGGGCTCAGTGTCCCCAAATCCTCCCGGCAGAGCCGCGTTCCCACGTGTGGAGCAGGCACAGCCCCTCGCCCTTGTCCCCGCAGCTCCGGCCCCTCTCGCCGTGTCCGTCCCCGCGCAGCCCCGGGAGAAGCCGGACGGGATGGGCAGAGCCTCGGTGTCCCCGGGATAGCCGGGGGGGGGACAGTGGCACTCTCCGTATCAAACCCTCCAGCCCTTGGCACTGGGCTTATCCATCCAGACTTGCAGCTGGCAAGGCAGGGGTGGGCTGGCAGAGCAGACACGTGGAACGGGCTGCCCGGAGAAGCTGTGGCTGCCCCTGGATCCCTGGAAATGGCCAAGGCCAGGCTGGACTGGGCATGGAGCAACCTGGGATAGTGGAAGGTGTCCCAGCCCATGGCAAGGGTGGAAGGAGATTTAAGGGCTTTAAGGGCCCTCCCAACCCAAACCAGTCTGTGATTCTGTGATTTTGGGCAGGGTACTCGTGGCATGTGGCTCAGTGATGGGCAGAGTGCCCTGTCCCAAGCCTGTCCTGAGCTCCTGCATTGGCATTCCCCTCGGGCATCCTGGATTGCTGCCCCTCCAGGCTGGCAACAGGGACAAATCCCTCAGTCTCTGCACTGAACTTGCAACAATCCCCTGCTTGCAAAGGCCGAGGCCTTCAGGGCTGCAACACTCTTCCAGGGCTGGGAAGGAAAATCCTGGGAAGTAGAGGCATCCCCTGGGACCTGGGGGCTCTGCTGGGGGCTCTCACCAGGGACTCCCATCACAGAGCAGTGCCAGCACCTTTCCCATCGCTGAGCGAGCAGCACAACCCAAATCTCATGCTAGGGAGGAAAACCACATCTAGTCACTGTGTGAGAGCAGAGCTGCTGGCCCTGCTCCAGCTCCCTGCAACCCCCAGGCGGGACTTTAACACATTAACTTTGAAGAAAAGCAGACAAGTTTTGCCTTTGCAGGAAGCAGAGTATCTGGACTCGTAGAGAACCAGCAGCGCTTGTCCTTTTGCCAGCTCTCCCCGAGGCACGGATGGGTTAAAACTTCCTACCCAAGGAATGAAAAATAATTTCAGCAGCTGGTTAAACGCTGCCTTTCCCAAACACTGCCTTTCCCAAACGCTGCCTTTCCCAAAGGCTGCCTTTCCCAAAGGCTGCCTTTCCCAAACGCTGCCTTTCCCAAACGCTGCCTTTCCCAAACGCTGCCTTTCCCAAACGCTGCCTTTCCCAAAGGCTGCCTTTCCCAAACGCTGCCTTTCCCAAATTCTGCCTTTCCCAAACGCTGCCTTTCCCAAACGCTGCCTTTCCCAAAGGCTGCCTTTCCCAAAGGCTGCCTTTCCCACGCGGCTCCATCCCACACCGCGCAGGGCCACGACTCGGTGTCGATGGCTTTCTGCTTTCACAAGCAATTACTCAGCCTGAGGTTCAAAACCAACTCCAGAGCACGCTGGCTCGTTTTCTGCTGAATTCTTCTGCTTTAGTTACGCTTGTGTGTCCTTCTCTCAGCACATTCTGCCGCTCGTGTTCTCCAGACAAAGCAGCAAGACGGAAAAAATACACGTATTTCTATACCATGCTGATTTTAAAGTCATTCTGAAAGAATTGTTTGGTTTTCCCACTGGACAGACCTAGCAGGAAGCTTTCATTTGGAGCATTTCCTCATTGCAATTACCCACATACGACCTACAGTTGTTCCCACATTTAATCCCTCTGGAACTGAGGAAGTCTGTGACCCCTTAAATAAGCATTTAATCGGGAGCTATGAAGGGAAGGAGTCAAAACACGCAAATTAATTAATTATGGGCTGGTGCTTGATGGATTTACATCCAGCCTCTGATAGCTTTGCCCAAGGGGGGCTGCTGCAGGGTGGGAAGTGGGGAAGGGGTTCACCAAGATTGTCCCCCAAGCATGAGAACTGAGGTCATGGCCTGAAACTGCTGCTGCTTCACATCAGGCAGCGCAGCTGTCGGGGGGGTTTGTCTGCCGGCTGCTCCCACGGATGAGAGGAACCAGACGGCTCTGAAGTGGCTCAAGAGCCATCCCATCCACCCCTCCTGGCCACCACTGCTGCCTCCCTGGATGCTGGCAGGGCTGCTGCCTTTCCCTCCCCACAGAGAATCCCTGTGGGATGGCAGGTTTGGGCTTCACCCCCTCTCCTCTCCACCACGGGTCCATCACAGAGCGATTCAGGTTGGAAGGGACAACTGAGATCATGCAGTGCCACCTCCCTGCTCCAGCAGGGTCATCCCAGAGCACCCAGCTCAGGAGTGTGTCCAGAGGGGTCTGGAATATCCCCAGGGAGGGAGACTCCACAGCCTCTCTGGACAATCTGCTCAGGGCTCGGTCACTGCCCAGGGAAGAAGTTCTGCCTCATGTTCAGGTGGAAACTCCCGGGCATCAGGTTCTGCCCATTCCTCTTGTCCCATTGCTGGGCACCACTGAGCACAGCCTGGTCCATCCTTGTCTCTCTGACAGCTCCCTTTGGATACTTTAGATCCATGGGTGGGGTCCCTTCTCAGTCATCTCTTCTTGAGACTGACCAGGCCCAACTCCCTCAGCCTTTCCTGGGCACGGAGATGCTCCAGGCCCTTCCTCATCTCTGCGGCCTCCGCTCCAGGAGCTCCATGTCCCTCTTGTCCTGAGGAGCCCAGGGCTGGACACAGCACTCCAGATGTGCCTCGCAGGGCTGAGCAGAGTGGCAGGATCACCTCAGGGTGACCCACAGACAGAGCTGGCCCTCGGCACCCGAAGGGTTACACCCAAAACCTGCTCCATCCAGGCGGTCTGGATTGCACAACAACCGGCTGAGCTATCACTGCAAATGGACATACCAGGAATAAAAATGGCCTCTCGGGGAATATTTGTTGTACGGATTTTTCAATTCTGTTTTCACTGCAAAGGAAGAAAAATAACCACTTCCAGTCTGCTGGGGACATGCACACGGGTGGGATCTCCGCTGTGATCCGCTGCCCGCTGGCACAGCCACGGGAAGGAGCTTCCCTCCAGGAGGGAAAAAAAAAAAAAAAGAGGTTTGAAAACTTTGTGGGATTAAATAAATACCTAGCTAAATAAAAGCAGTTTAAAGTCCTGGTTTGCACTTCAAGGAGTTGTCATGAGGTTTCCCAAAGTGAGAGTAAACAGGATTCCTGCTGGATGGGATCTGAATCCTGGGAGCCCATCTTCCCACAAAATCATCACTGCCAGTGGTTCTGTGCCCCACAGCATCCCTTGGAATGGCAGCTTGAGGGGGAAGAAGGCAGCTGAGCAGAGCCAAAATTAAAGTAAGGAGACCAGACAATGCCTGAACACTGCTGTAAACCCAACAGCACCCAGGAGGAAAAGTTTCCAGGCTGGATCCATCCCAGCGTGCAGCCACACCACACGTGCTGGGCTTCCCTCTGTGCTGGTATCACCCACTGCACGTGCTGAGGCAGAGCAGGACTGGATTTAGGATGCAAAACCTGTCACTAAAGGGAAGAGCCTTCATCCTGGGGCCAGTGGAAGGTTTCAGCACTTGGCTGATGACAACGGGAGCCCCACAGCACCGGGATCTTATCACACCCCAAGAGGAAACTCCCTCGGCTGCTGCCTGCCTGGGGGCATCTCCAGAGCAGAGCTGGGAGCTGGAAGCAATTTGGGAGTGCTGGAGAGAGACGAGCTCTCTCTGCAAGCCATCAGCTTGTGGCTGATGATGGAGAGGTCCAGGCTGGCCTCCCACCCTCTCTGCAAAAAAAGCAGCGGAGGAGGAGGCGGATGGGGCTGGAGCTGGGGGCTGTGCGCATGGAAAACATCCTGGAGGCGTGTGGGGCCTCCCCGGGGTTTGAAAGGAGAGGGTTCACAAGGAAGCTGAATAATGAACCCGGCACCACTCAATAAAGAAGAGGATCTCCCTCAGCAAGCCCCGGGTGTGCAGCCCTGGGTACTTAAACAGCCATTTCAGGCTCCTTTCCCAACTGCAGTCTGTAATAAAGCTGTGTGGATACTGATTTTATTAAAGCTGCTCGTTGCTGTCTAATAAATGTTATGAGCTTCCTGCCAGCATTTCCATTAGAGACGGGTCAGACCTGGAGGTATCAGATATCCAAACTCTCTCCCTCTTTTATGGCTTACCAGGAGGGGAAAACAATCACATTCACCCCCTCCTCTGATAACCTCTTTCCCGACTGACCTTCAGCTCACTCCAGCCACAGACTTTCAAAAGCTTTGGTCAATTCTCGTGATTTTATCCCATGCCTTGAAAACTGTGGTGTTCTCCCTAAAGTCTTCTTTCCCAGAGCCAGGTGACCACAAAAAGCACCCAAAGCTTTAAAACAAAAGTGCTCCTCAGTCAGAAGGCAGACAGAAATCCGAGGTGCCTCTTTCTAATGTTTACTCTCTTTGCCTTGATGCCACAAGTTGGGAGGGAAAACAATGAAGCCTCCTATGGCTTCTGGTCTTTTCCAAGCTGCTGGTTTCTACCTCCTTGACCTTGGGACAAGTCAAGCTTTGCTGCCATGATACTGAATAACTCCCACGTGGCCAAAGTGGGAAATTTTAGGTGCTTTTAGGAAAACCCTATTGTCTGCATTTCTCTCCTCCTCCCGGGCAACCACCTCAATCCCCCATGGAGACACGGAGCCATTTCACATTGATTTCTGACCCCAGCCAACAAGACTTGGATTGATCACACTCCTGACAAGTTTAAAAACCTCTTCACACAGGAACATTTCTTTTTCAAGCCACTTGAAACCACTCTCCTCATTGATTGGGACTGCAGAGAGGGTGGATGTGCTGCCTTCCTCCTTTGCTGGTGATTTCTGTGTGGATAACGGGAGCTGGGAGCCCTGGAGCAGCATTTCCCATCTCTCACCTGTTTAGGAAATAGGGATTTTCCTCCAGGTTTTTGACCAAGCATCAGCCACATATTGCTGGTGTAGTTTCAGCTTTCTCACACCACATTCAACCCTGATGGGCAGAGGAACCAGCTGCAAAGATGAGTATAAGATATTCTCACTTTGAAGATGGAGACCTCTGTGTCTGGGTAGGTTTTTCACATATTTCACATTTCTGACTCCATCAAATTGTCCATTTGGGAAGAATATTATCTTAATAATGACACCACCTTCTTTTCCATGTGCTGTTTAAACCCTGGGACAGGCAGGGCTCAAGGCTTCCCCAAACATGAATTCCACTGAGGTTTAAAACAGGGTTGAAGCAGGAGCTCCCTGCAGCTGGTTCCTCCCCACTGCTCTCCCTGGCATTGTCACTGTGAGGATTTCTGCCCCAAGCCATGGGCTCCTTCACACCCCTGGAGTTGGGGTCAGGGTTTTATTGACCAAAATCTGCATCCTGCTGCTCTGGAGCCAGGCAGAGTCACACAACCCCTGTCAAGTGGGGCACCAAATGGAAAATGCAATAATTTTCCATATTGACTTTTTTTTCCCTCAGCAATGGGGCCACGCTCATCCCTGTGGCTGCTCCCAAAGCTTCCTTAAAAAGACCCAAGATTTGATGAGCTGGGGTGCAAGGCACAGGGATGAAAACACGACTTTTAAAATTTTTGGCAGCTGTAAAACCACCAAGGGAGGGACCTGGATTGGCACCGAGCTCGTGAATGAGCCTGTGTTCATCCAGCAGCCATGTCCCAGGATCTCAACACCGCTCCTGATTCAAGGAATGCTTGGAGACCAAACCTCTCCCTCCCAAAAGGTTCTATGCCAGAGTTTATTTGATGGGAAGCAATGTCATATTCCTGCTTGGTGGCAAAGAAATATGTGGCCATGGGAGAGTCCCAGCACTGTGTGAGGGGATGATACCTGGGAGATAAAACCTTCCTCACAACTGGACTTTCTGGAGAGGAGCAGAATGTGGCCATGGTTTTCCTAGTCACAGGAAACTGCACCAGGAGTCTGACAGAGCCCAAAGCAGCAGCAAGGTCCCTGACATCTCATCTTCAGCAGCAACAGGCTCCCTGACATCTCATCTTCCAGCTCCAGGAATCTATCCAGGATCCCTCCTCAACCACAGATTCCTCAGCCAGGTCCCTGCTCATCATGTGGTTATTTCAGCAGATATATTTATTTTTTAAATATTACTATCAAAGTGACAAATAATCAATGATTAGTGTGAGGTTACAGGGTCCCCCTCCTCCTCTGCCATTCAGGTATCATTTAAGAGATCAGCTTTTCCCATTTAATCCATAGGAAATCAAACACAAACCCCCTGGAGGACTGCAAAACACATCCAAAGACAAATGCTGATTTTTTCACAGTGCTGTGGCTGCTACCCTTGCCCTGCATGAGCAATGCTTTTGGGTGTTCACCAATTTCATTTGGGCAACACAGCTAAAATAGTTAATATCTGGGGTGACTCTGGACAAGGGAAACCCTTCCTGGTAGTGTCACATCCCAGAGCTGTGAGGAAAATGAGATATCCCTGAAGAGTCCAGACCCACTTCCACCCCTGGATGGTGAACATCACACCCAGAGCATCCAGACCACGACTTCCTCCATCCTGAACTCACGTGAACTTCCAGCTGGGATTATCCAACCCACGTTCTGCCTCCACCGACCTCCTCACGGACCACCCAGCCTCTCCTCCGGCCATCTCAGTGATGTGCCCCCCACTGCAGCAGCTCAGCCTGTTGCTGCTTTCTCCCGGAGCACAGCCCGAGCTCTCAGGCCTGAGTGAAATCACCAGCTGGCCGCTGGGAGCTGAGGAAAGCTGCCCGGGGCACGCCTGGTCCCGGCAGAGTTGCGCTGCTCAGAAATGCCCTGGCAGCGCACGGCCGGGGAAAGGCGATGCCGCCTGCGAGGGAGAGGCGCTCCCGTCCCTCCTCGTCCCTCCCTGCCCCGGATCCTCTCCCAGCCCCTTCGGGACACGGGGAACCCGAGCACAGCCCCGGCCAGAGCCCGTTTGAGTTACGGTGCTGGAGTCGCTCCGTCCGGGCGGCTGGAACGCCGGCAAGGAAATGGGGAGAGGCTGCGGGCAGCGGGGGAGAGCAGGCTCAGCCTGGAGGCTGCGCTGGGGCTTGGCTGAGCCACATCGCCATGGCTAGGCAGGGGTTTATGGTTCGGTTTTTAAGCTCTGAGGACTTCTAGTGCAATGCCCAGCGCCTGGGGGCCCTTCCCAGCCCTTACACGGTGACCTCTGGGGGTCCCACCAGTACTGGGAGCTTTCCTGTCCTCTCCCAGCTGCCAGGCACGCTCAGTGCCTCCATCCCGGAGCCAGGGGTGCTCTGGAAACACTCCAGTCCCGAGAGAGCCACGGCTGATGCTGCCCTCGGGCAGCCACGCGAGGGGCCAAGAGCCCTGAGCACCCCCGGAGCATCCTTGGAGCACCTCCAGGAGCATCCTTGGAGCACCCCCGGAGCACTCCCAGGAGCACCCTTGGAGCAGCCTCCAAAGCGCTCCCACACATTCCCTGAGCACCCTGGAGCATCCCTGAGCACTTTAAAACACTCCTCTGAACATCCTCCAGCGCACCCCAGGAGCACCCTCTGAGGCACCCCCAGAGCACCCTCCAGCGCACCCCCGAGCATCCTCCAGCGCCCTTCCCAAAGCCCCTGAGCACCCCCAGACACACACACAGCCCAAAGCGCCTCCAAACTCCCCCGAGTGTCCCGGAGCATCCCTCCAGCCGCTCCCTGCGGTGCGCGGTCCCCCCGCTGCCGGGCCCCGGTGCCCCCGCCCGGCTCGGCCGTACCTGCACGGGCAGAGCGCAGCGCGGCGATCCCGCTGCCTCCTCCGGGAGGGACCCGAGGCGGACCCGGGGGCGGGGCGGGACCCGGTGCCCTCCCCCGGGCAGCGGGGATGGGCTGCAGGCGGGACAGCGGGAGCCAGGAGGAGCGGCTGCTGTGGGAGGACAGAAAGCTGCTTTTTGGGAATTTTTTTTTTTTTTTTTTTTTTACTTCCCCTCATGCCCGCGGTATTCAGTTTAACGCTCTATTTATACTTTTGTAGCTCATCCTGTTTGCACAGATGCGGATCAAGAGCGGCGGGAAGGGAAATCTGCGGGGATGGGCTCGGGATGCAGAACTTGAACTGTTTCTGCACCAGCTGTTCTCTGGCTCGGCCCTTCAGCCCCGCCCGGTTCACATCGGGCCCTTGTTCCTGGACGCAATCACATGGAAATTGCAAAGAAAAGGCAGTTTGTGTTTTAGGCTTTGAGCCTCCCCATGTGCCCAATCCCATGTGCTCATCCAGCTTCACCAAGTGGGGCCAGGCAGAAATCAGTTTAGTGATGCCAAACAATGCCTTCAACACTAGGTAAAGCTGTTGATTTTCCTTGTCTTGGAGACACAGGGGCAAATCCCAGACCTGCTCCAGCTGTTCCAGAGCGTGGGAGAGCAGCAGCTCCAGTGATGCTGGGGCAGCACATGGTCTCCATCTGTGCCAGGAACTCGGCATCCAGTGGGGATGGATGTGGCTCTCTGGGATCCCTCCTTCCTTCAAGAAGAATGGAAAGATCTTTAAACTCTGACTGGGAATGTCACAGGGGGAGATCTGAGGGTTGGGCTCTGGCTGCTGCCCAAGCACCCAGTAATTCCAGAGCCCTCCTGGCAGTGCCCAGGCTCCTGGTAAACAGGGAGGAATAAAATACCCCATTACCCAATTCAGGAGTGACAGGGGCTCTGCCCAGAGGCAGTCTGCCCTCATTTCTGTGTGAGGGGCTCAGGTGCTGAGTGAGAGGAACACATTTCCTGAGGAGTCTAACAACAGATCAGAGAACTAAGGGAAAAGTGTGGGATCCTTCAGGCTTCCCAGGACAGCCCCTGCTACTCAGGGTATTCTGGCAATGCCCAAAAGAGAGGGATCATGGTACTGGGATTTTTTTTTTTTTTATTTTTTATTTTTTTTTTTTTTTGTGGGTGGTGGAGGTGAGTGATTCTGACATTAGTTTCTTCTCTTGATCCTGATCAACAAACCAACTTTGATGTGCAGCCATGGCCTTGGAGGCACAGCACCTCTCCTGCTGCTCCTGGGATCGTGCACCTAATCCATTTCCCATCCTTGTGCTCATCCCAAAGCCACGATGACCCCTGAGCCCTAATGACAACGAGGCTTTTGCAGCAGAAATTTTGAGCACCTACAGGAAGCTCTTGTGGTCGCAGGCATTCAGCTGAACTTGTTTTTGTTCTCTTTTCCCCGGGGTTAGATTAAAGTGCTCAAAGGTGTGTGCGTGGGTAAGAAGCTGTGGTGGCAGCTCACAGCTCACGTTTCTGTAAGCGTGCCTCAGAAAAGCACCAACTACCAAAAACCCCATTTTTGAGGAAACAGCCAAACCCAGTTCCCCTTTTCAGTCACCAAGATTTGACTTGCTCAATAACTGGAGGAAAAAGAGTCTTTTCCATGAGCTGTAGGTGCTTGGAAGTGTAATACAGAGATGTGGCTAACTTGTGTGACCCTTCTTTCATCCCAGAGAATAAATGGTGCTTTCAAACAAACCGGGATAAATGAGGAGAACCTTGCTGTCTGCAGAAACGAAACCCGAGAATTTGTTTAGAAGCGGATTAGGCGAATTTGGGGAGCGCTCCAAGGTGGCTGATACACAGGAATATCGAAGAATCCTCTGAAGATGCTGCTTGCCAGGAGCTGGGAGGGGACATCAGGAATGCAGCCACAGCCTCTCCCTGCCCATCTCCCGCTGTGTCCTCCAGCTCCCCGCTCGGGCAGCGCTGAATTTCTCCCCTCCCTGCCCCGTGCTCAATTTCCATCTTGCAGAGTTCAGCTATTCTTAGGCGAAATTGTGAGTCATTATAAGCGCTTTCGGATTGTTTATTTGTCAAGCCACAGGCACTTAGGTTTACTTCTGAAGCCAGGCAAGCCGCTCCAAGGATTTCTGTGTGCCACAGAAATTACTAGGTGAAATTCCACGGCGGGAGGTCAGCCCCGCCGCCCGGAACGCTGAGCGCCGGATCCGCCCCAAGGGCTCCTTTTCAAAGGTCAATATAAGAGGGGAAAAGAACAACAAGAAGAATGTGGTTTCCTACAGCCGCTCACCACCTGATTTTGCTTTTATGTGTGTTTTTTAAGAGAGGCACTGGACTTTGCTGGCTGGCTGTAATGCCTCGGAGGTTTGGATGGGGAAGGGACTCCCTGGGGAAGGAGGTTTCCCTACAGGGGTGGGATCAGACCCTCCTGGAGGCCCTGCAGCTGCCAAGAGCAGCCAGACAGGAGCAGGGAGAGGCTCCTGTCATGTGCTGGAAGGAAAACAGAGTTGATGTCATTGTCCAGAGCCTGCAGTGACAGGGCAGGGGCTGATCGAGCCCCTTTGGAAAGGCAGTACAGAATCACTATTGTTCTATAGGATGTGATGTTTGTGCCAACATCCATTTTTGTAGATTCTCTGCAAACTTCTGCCGTGCTTACAGAGCTGCCTTGTATGGTCTGGGAATGCCAAAACCCTGCCCCATCCACCCACCATGCCTGTGGCCTCCCACTTTTGGCTGGCAGCATGAACGGGGCCAAAATGCTTCTGGCACTATCTGGGTGCTGCAGGAATACAAATATCAACCCAACAGAGCAGCTCCATTGGGAGGGTTTTATGGATCAAGCCATGATTATCATGACACTTTGTGCTTCCCCTTTCACACCCCAAACCCAGCAGTTCCCTACATCCCAGCCAGATGGATGCAGGCAGGGAAAATTGTGGAGTGTAGATACAAACCTCTGTGTCCAGGAGAAGAAACAGCTTCCAGGAACCATCCTGCTGCTCATTCAGCCCTGTGCCACCCTGGCTGGGCACATCCTGTGATCCCCAAAGTGATATGGAAAAGACTTCATTTGCTTATGGCACAAGGATCACCCTTGTGATGTTCACATCAAACCACGTGGGCTTGCCTGGCAAATACATTTGCTGTAGTTGTGTTCCCAAAAAGAAATTGTTATGTCCTTGCAAGTATTTAGGTTGCCTAGAGAAGTTGTGACTGCCCCATCCCTGGAAGTGTCCAAGGCCAGGCTGGACAGGGCTTGGAGCAACCTGGGATAGTGGAAGGTGTCCCTGTCCATGGCAGGGGGTGGAATGGAATGATCTTTAAGGTCCCTTCCAATCCAAACCAGTCTGGGATTCTGCAATGAACAAGAAATGCTGCTGCTCATAGCTCAGGTGGCCCTGGGATTCACACATCCACTGGCAGACTCCAAACCTACTCAAAGGGAATTTCCTAGTTCAGTTATCCCTTGTTAAGTGGCTCTCATTTTTCCATAAATTTCTTGTGGACAGGTATGTGTCCATGACTCTGGGCTTCCTGTGATGCTACTCCTCCTGGGAGAGAGAACCCATCCACATAACAGAGAGAGGCTCAGCTCTTCCCTGTAACCAAACCTCAGCTTTGGTTCCCTGGATTTTTACTCATGTGTCATTTGTCCCCCTGCTCCGTGCTCTGATTCCCTGTGAGTCACCACGCTGGGAGTTCCTGCCCTTCAGCAGTGGTTTAGTGCCTGATGACTCAGGGCCAACTTCTCTGCAATCCTCCCCAGGTTCCTCCAGTTCCATCCTCCAGGCTGAAGGGTCAGATGTGACCTGTTGGCTTGGCAGGGATAAAGATGTTACCTGTTATAAATCTGCCAGTTCTCTTTAAAAGCCAAGCCAGGGCATCTCGTGATGTGAACTCCACGGGCTGCAGCCCGCAGGAGGAGGTGTTGGTTTTCCTGGACACCTCCCTCCTGTGACACACTCTTCTTGTACCAAGGAGTGGGGCAGAAGGAGGAACTGATCTGTCCCTGCACACCTCCACATCACAAATGCTTTCATCAAGTTTCACTTTCACTTGAGTTTTTCATTCACTCACATGATGATGTTTGTGGCTGTAACAAAGGGCTGTGTTTAATTTTAACATATATCAAGTCTTTGGGAAGGAATCTGACAGGATCCTGTTCTTCAGCTGAGATTGCAGCAAGTTCAGAAATTCAGGAGAGGATGGCTCTGTGGTGGGGACAGGACCTGGCCAGCACAGGCTCTGCAGCCCCCAGCTTGAGGTGGCTGTGTTGGGGTCACTTTGCCGTGTAATTCCTTAAAACTTGGCAGAAAGGGCTCTGCTATGGAGAAAAACAAGTCCTCACCGGAATCTTAAACCTTTATAAGGGTGGCCTCGTGTCCCTAGGTGTGGATGAGGAATTCCAGAATCCCTTCTAGGAGCGTCTGTCAGTGGAGATGCTGCCAGCAGATGGTGCAAGCATGTGCAGGTCGGGCTTCCTCCTTCCTCTGCCTCCAGGAGTGAGTAACAGCTCTCTGAGATGTTATTCTGACCTGAGAACAGAGATGGGGAGAGATTTTGTGTGGATTTTTATTTTGGTTATGGTTTGCAATGCAGCACCTGCCTTCTGATGAGAATTCCAGCCCATAGTGGCAAACTGCACTGCCTCTGCTACCAGAGAAGCTCTGGATCCATATTTATATCAAACAGAGCAGCAGGCTGTGAGCTGTGCAAGAAACAAAGCACAGACAGGCAAAAACTGGGAGAACACCTTTAAGGATGCAACAGCACCACATACAAAAGATCCCCTTTTTTTTTTTTTTTTTTTTTTTTTTTTTTTTTTTTTCTGCAGCTTTGCTTTTTCTGAGAGATCTCAGGAGAAATGATCTGTTCCAGACCTGGCCACAGAACCCTCTTGCCTTTGGCAGATTTTCAGAACCACAGGTTTATATTGTACTGAAGTAATTAATCTACTTTATCTCTACATTATGGGTGCAATTGTTGCTACTTTCTGAGATATCATACATGCATATGTAGCTCTAGGAAGTTCACAGATCACAATCCAACTGTGTTTTCTCCTAAGAAGGAGATAAATGAGAGCCAAGGCTGTGCTATCAGTGGCTAAATACCTTGACCTCCAAACTTATAAACTCTCCCACATGGAGGAACTTGTTATGGTTTGTGCACAGACAAGCTCATGGTTTGTGGCTCAGGCCTCCAAGCTGACATTTGCCTTCTGAAGCTGAAATTAAAGGAGCTCCTTGCAGCCTTTCCATGGAGTTTACAGAACTATAACAATTTCTGATTTATTCCTTCCTGCCTCTCCTAAAATCTGTATCTTTATGGATGCCAGAAAACAGCTGGCCCAAGGGATCAAGGTTTTGGGCCAGGTTTTACTTGGCAGAGGCTGAAGCTGCTGTAAGTCCCCAGGTGGGAATGAGTTGCTCTGTGACCCAAGCTAGGATCTCACCCCTGATAGCAGACAGTGGCTCTGCTGCTGTCTCACCCCCTCAGTCCGACATCAAACTCCCCAAACTCATCCTGTTTTGTTGCCAGAGCCAGGCACAGCCCTGCAGAGGGACTGGAGTCCTGCAGTGGCCAAATTGTTCCCATGTGCCCCGAGGCAGCAGCACCACCAAAGTTAAAGGAAGGGTTATGGAATGATTTGAGATCCTCTGAAAGCAGATGTGGCTCGTCAAGCAGGGATAATTCAGGGTTTGTGACGTTCCCAGGCTGCTTGCTGTGGGAAGAGTCAGATTTCCTTTCCTGTGGAGTAAAGCAAGTCGGACAATTTGTTCCTGTTTCTGGCTGTGAAAGGGCACAGAGTCTGTATGAACTGTGAGGATCACCAAACAATAAAACCCCTAAATACTCACTTCTATTCCTTGTGCCCGAAGCCAGTCCTGTCCTGATGTTTTATAGTCAGTATTCTTACTAGTCTGAATGGTTTCTTACCTTTTCTGTGTGGGGAATTTGACCAACAGTTGTGTTCCTCAGGAATGAAATGGGTTTTGCCCAGCGTGGGCTGCAGAACTTCCCACCCCGAGGTCCCCGTGTGATCCAAGCCTGCTGAAAGAGCACATTGTCTGCACACAATTTGCACCAAAATTCACAGAACAATTCTAACAATACCAGAGAGCCCTGACAGATTTATAGGCCTATCACTGATATGGCTGCAGGCTCTGGAAATTGATTTATATGATCCAGCAACAGCTAAAGGTTGGGGAGGTTTTCCCCCGCTGGGGATTGTGCTCAGTACTGGAGGCTGCCTCCAGGACTCCAGAAATCCCATCTCTGGGGAATCTGCTCCTTCCAGGCATTTCATGTGGTTATTTTTGGCTGTGCCTGTGGAGATTTCTGGTCTCCCAGCACAGCTATTTTTATAACTCATGGCTGTGAAGTCCATAGTATGAGACATAATTTGATTTTGCTCGTTGGTTGGAGCGCCTCAGGACCCTATGTAAGGAATCACTGCCTCCTGCACCTGCTCCTGCTTTGGCCTGTGCCTGAAACACTCCTTTACTGTATGGAGTGAAGCTTCAGAGCCTTCTAGACAACAGATCCTTTATGGAGCGTGCTAAGCTGCCATAAATATTTAATTAGGTGTTACTGTGGGTTTGGAGAGATACAGGAAAAAAATAATCCCCATTTCCTTGCATTTAAGCAGAACCTTTTCCTGCTGGAAAAATTTCCCGGCATTAAACACTGACAGGCAGCCGTATTTTAAGAGGGGGCATAAAAATCTGAGAGGGTGAGAGGCTGGTGAGGAGATTTCAGGGAGCTGAGGGTTTTTCCTCAGCTGCTGGATGGCAGGTTTGAGATGGAGCTGTGTGGGTGTCTTTGAGGCAGCACAGCTCCATGTCAGGCTGGTGGGTGAAGCTTCTTCCCAACCAGGGTGGCTTCTGCTTCCTGAAAATAAATCATGGCTTCAGGGGCATTTTGTAATGAATCAGCAAAGCAGGCTGTCCTGGGCATCCAGGGGGTGGCACTGCCTGGATCCCTTCCTGTGCCCCAAACTTTTGGACACTGCAACAACCTGGACTGGGATTACAGCAGATGAACTCATCACAGAAAGGTGAGAGAAAAAGGAAGAGGCAGAAGAGTGATTGTGTTGTCTAATTAAAAAAAAAGAAAAAAAAAATCAATCAACTGACAGATCTGCAGCTAAGATTTCACCCCAGTTTTCCATCCAGGTGACAGAGGGGAAGCTTAAATATCACTCAGAGTGTCTCACAATTATATTGGCTTTGTTTCTCAAAGCCAGAGAGAACTAATTTAGAGTGGAAATTAAAAATAACATATGCATGGTTTGGTCAAAATAATGATGATGGGGAATTAGGGAGCAATTTGTGAGTATATTAAGGGAGAGAAATTATTTAGAGCAGGGTAAGGGTTATATGTAATCAGATGTAATTACCAGCAGAAAAAGTAAAACAGGAAGTTTTAATTTTAATTTTAAAAATGAAGGAAGCAGACCTGACACTGAGCTCTGCTGGGCTGCTCAACAGCTCAGCACAGACCTTTTTAAGGAGAGTATTTGGGAATTGTCCCCACACTGTGGGAAAAGAGCAGATAAAGTTGTTCCAAGGGTGTGCTCACTGAGTATTCTGAGGGGTTTTGGGTTTACCCACGTACTGCTTGCGTGGCAGATGCATTTGTTGATTAAAATAATGATTATACCTAAGGAAACTGAGCTGGCTGCTTCATTAAAAAAAAAAAAAAAAGTAACACACAGAACAAAACCCTAACAACCACCCTGGGAAATGCCGTGTGCACTTCTAGTCCCTCAAATTTGCTCTGCAAACATTTCCCTTTCCTCCTTCACTGATAGTTAAATATCACTCAGGGTGTCTCACACTTTTAGTTACTGCCCTGAAAAGTCAAACCATGAGCCTGGAAATGTCCCCAAGCCTGACTTTACCCCCAAATCTCAGCCTTCCAATGTCACTGATGGTGTTCCTAGGCACGAGCACACCCGGAGTTTAGCTGACATATGAAATGAGGAATTGCCTAATGTGGATTTAGACCCTCAGACTGTAAAACCCTTGGATATAAATAGTCTTCTCTCATGTTTGCAGAAGCAGATTGCACAGCACAGACTGGGCAGGGCAGCCCTTGGCTGAGATGAACAGCCTGGCAGTGCTGTATCACACAGAGCCAGCCTGGAGCACCTGGAGCCCTGCCCTCGGAGTTTATTCCAGCCTGGAGCACCTGCAGCCCTGCCCTCGGAG
>VZUI01060439.1:0-12256 GCA_013401135.1 Cettia cetti | reverse complement strand
CCTCTGGGATGACCAATTGGTAGAAAGGTTTACCTTTTGTATTACCAATCAAACTGGCCTCTGACTTTCTGTATAAAAGAGGAGCTCATCCCACAATAAAGGGAGAACCCACGACACCTGCAAAGGAACCTGTCTCGTTTCCTTTGATGTCTCTTGCGACAATCTAGCACCTCCTTGCTTGCGCTTCCAGAGAACACTCATCACCTCATCCTCATATGGCATCGTCTGAGCTAACTTCACACAGAGCAAATGCTCTGTTCAGAAGGCTGTTTATTGGACCTTCGACGAGCAGCCAGCACCCTCACCAACGTAGGACCTCTGAAACAGCGGCACCCAGCTCCATCTGCAGGCAGTAGGAGGTGCAAACACTCACCACCAGTTCAGCCAGAGTCAAAGACTGGACAACCAACACATGGGACAGCCACATAAGGAAAACACTGTCCAAGCCTCTTCCTAGTCCCTTCAGCCTGGTTCTGACATGGCAGCCTGTGGTACCAAGCAGAAACTACACACCTTCCCCATCCCAGGAAACTCAAGGTGAAGCCAGGGCCCACCCCAAGCAACGGGGCAGGGGCAGCTCCCAGCCAGCAGCACCTGGCACAGGCTCCACACCACTTGTCCACACACCCCATCCCCCCTGGAGAGGCAACACCAACACCAGAAGCACCAAGGGCTTGTTAACACAGGTGACTGATTGTATGACTTCTACTCTGGGTGCGTGCCCCAACCCCAGGGACATGTTGGCTGCACCAGACCCCACTCCACATGCAGGGTTTAAGTTCAGATGGCTGCCAGTTGCTGCATTGGACCAGTTCAGGGCCCAGTCAGGTCTGGGACACTGAGGCCCCCACTGCCAGCCAGGGACAGAAAATCAGGCAGGGAGAAGAGGCAGCTAGTAGAGCAGCTGCCAACATGCATGCACAGCACCAAACAGGGAGCTTATAAAACACGCTGCTGGCCACCCTGCTACGACAGCCAAGCGTAGGCAGGAGGGGAACCCAGGCAAGTGCAGACAACAGCCCTGCAGGGCCACCAACACTCACCTCACTTTTGACAGGCTGGGGTCTCTTGCCAAGCTTCACCTCCAGGAACTGGAGTGGCGAGATCATGGCCCCGATGTTGCGGATGTCGGCGCACTTCAGCTCCTCGGCAGTCAGGGCCGTGCCCGGCAGCCCCGTCAGCGGGCCCAGCCCGGGCAGCGCGCCGGCCGTCAGCGACGGGTCGGGGATCTGCCCTGGCATCATAGCAGGGGAAACGGCTTCGCAGGCTGCAGGGGGACACAGACAGCCCATCACTACCCAGCCACGGGGCCTCACGACACAGCACGAGACAAACTCATGCTACAGTCCCATCACCTACAGGGGTATGAATCAAGGAAGGCAGACATTTTCCTCCAGAAAAGGCAAAAGCAGAGAATAAGCAGAATCTGTATGATAAAAACCAAAATATATGAATCCTGCCAGGAAGAATAGGGTACTGGGGATCAGGAAGGGAAGAGACTGAGAGGCAAACCACCAGAAGAACAGGAGCTGGCTGCAATGACAGTGACGTGATCCCAAGGACACCTTCCTGTGGAGTACACCAGATCAAGGTTTGCTTTTAACTGTGTTTTGATTAATTAATGCGTGGATTATTAGTACAAAAAGAAAATGGCACAAAGAGAACGGTAATATGCTCTAGGCTGGATTTTTTCTGGGCAGGCTCAGCCACTGGCCAGGGCTGGGACATAGCACAAAGACCACTGATAAAACTGAACAAAAAAAGCCAGCCCCTGTACAAACATCTCTCACCACACACACAAGGAAACAGGCTGCAGGGGAAGGGAAATGGTGTAAGGTTCAAAAGTCTTCTTCTATCATGAAAGAAAAAAAGTGAGAATAGGATCAGGGCAAACTTCAGCAAGTCACTTATAGGGAGGAGAAAGGGAGTTATCCATAATTATGAAGAACAAGCAACAAAGAGATAACAAAACTAAACCTAAAATGGGAAGCCCATAGAGCTGGAGCTGTTACATTAGTCCAAAAGCCATGAGAGCAGACAGTTGTTGGCTGTAATGCAGGTACATTCCTGCTGTGTAACTGGCCTGGGACACTCACAAATTACCTATTTACAACGTTCAGAGCCAACTTCTGTTCACACAGCAGCCATTTGCTCCTCTTCAACTCAACCACACGTCCCAGTGTGCGTGCACTGCTCTCCTTGCTCTGCCCATCCAGAGAAGTCCCAGCACACTTAGGAGCCCATTCTGCCCCTGTGCAGGAGGCACAAGGACCAGCAATGTCAAGAGAGAAATAGACTAAAGGAGTGGACCCAAAATGTCACTGTGCAGCTTTCTGCAACCACAAGAACCAGTAACAAGGCAGGATTCAATAAACAGTTGGGGAAACTCATGGAGGCTCTCACAGCACCAAGTGTCAGAGAAAGGAGGAGCATTAAATGAGGGATAACATGCACTTGCCCTGCTCTTTAATCTGCTGAGATACCAGGTAACAGGTGATACAGATTTTTGGCCCAGGCAGTAGAGTCATGCAGACTCATGCACACACACATAGCCAAGCCAGCTGCCACAGCTGCTCAGCACTTGCCATCCCAGGGTGACAAATCTATGTCAGCACCAGGCTGAAGACTTGAGTAAAGCTGCCTGTGAGATAGAACTGCTGGATCACAGAATCACAGAACAGTTGAGGCTGGGAGGGATCTCTGGAGATTGCCTGGTCCAGCTGCCTTGCTCAGGTGGAATCAGTGGGAGCTGGCTAAACAGGGTTAATCATGACACAGAAGTTAAGGATTTCTTGCTGCTGGCACATCTCTTTACCCAAGAGATTATTTAATATATTTGTTAATGTGAAGGAACCAGAGATAAGCCGCAGAAGGGAAGGAAAAACAAGCACAGAGGCTAGTCAAGGGCAGAGAGGCTAATACAAGCTCCACAGCATTCAGCACGGGTGCTGTGCAAGCTGTATTGGTGTGACAGACAGAATGATTTGCAGCAGAGAGTGCCTACAAGCTGCAATGAGCTGTGAGCTGTCATACAGTCTAATCTGCCAACAAAGAGGTCCAGGTGTCAGCACGAGATGTCCCCTGGCAGGGGTTGCTCAGCTGTGACCAAGAAGACTTGAGAAAGAGCAGGAAAACAGATGCAGCAAGACAGAAACCATAAAGAGTGGCAAGCAGGAATCAAGCCCTCTGTTCCAGTTGTCCTTTAGGTGACCAGAAAGGAGAGAGCAAGCCAGCACTCAGCAGTGCTGGGAGCACTGCTGTGGGGAGAGGAAGCTGGGCAGGGAGAAGGTGATCTGCATAAGGTCATTAAAGCCTGAAGAGAAGACAGTAAAGACAAACAAGTAACTTTTCAAGAGAAGCAACACTACCTGATGAAATGGACTCCTGCCATTTGGTGACAGTAAAAGAAAGAGAAAATACTTGATACTTGAGCTCAGAAAAGACTACTCCTTGAGATTGCAAGGACCTAAACTAATACAAAGTATTCATTCTTCCACAGAGATCTCTAAACTAGAAAACTGCAATTCCACATCTGCAGTGGAATCTTGTACTGAATCTGCATCAACATCCTGTGAAGTGTCCAGAGATGCCCAATGCAGCTGGGCTCTGAAGCTGCACGCTACCTCCCTCCCCTTCCTTTCAGTCCTATGCATGGCTAAGATGCTTCACTCCTCCAGAAACAAGCACCATCACACCCTTAGGCAGCTCTCCAGACATAAAAACACAATTCATTTAGGGAGTGTGGCTAAATCCCTACCACCTTCCTCAGAGACCGTCCCTCTCCAGCAGGAAGGCATTAGGTCAAGAGGTGGCATGGCAAAGGGGAGGTGAATCTTGAGGTCCTTCCTAGGACCCCCTGCCACAAGACAGAGCTATAAGGAGTTAAATTCAGTCTACCATTTTGGGACAGCTGTATACACTGCAGAGCTGGCCATTTCCCTGATGCTGTCACCAAGGTGACATGCTGTGGTACTGGGGAAGACACCTGCCAACAGTGGCACAGCCCAGCCCACCTGCTGCACACCCCTCACTGGTAATCCCACCGATGTCCACCCCCAGCCTGAGGAGCTTACATCAAAAAAAAAAAAAAAAAAAAAAAAAAAAAAAAAAAATAGAAAAACAATCAGTAGCAAAAGTATATGAGCATCCACTTGAAGTCTCTCACAGACTGATTTGAGGCCCTGACCCATCCTTTCACAGGTTTCAGGATGAGAATTGACTTGAGCCCAGCACTGGATGCCAAAATCCATTCTGGACTTGGACAACTTGGTTTTAATTTATTCACAGAATCATAGAATATGCTGAGTTGGAGGGACCCATCAAAATCATCGAGTCCAGCTCCTGACACTGCACAGGATAGACCAAGAGTCACACCATGTGCCTCAGACTGTTGTCCAGATACTGACTGAACTGTCAGTCTTGGTTCTGTGACCACTTCCTTGGGGAGCCTGTCCCAGTGCCCAACCACCCTCTGGATGGAAAACCTTTTTCTGATATCCAACCTAAACCTCCCCTGCCTCAGCTTCATGCCATTTCCTCAAGTCCTGTCACTGGTCACAAAAGCACCTGCCCCTCCTCTTGCCCTCACAAGGGAGTTGTAGACTGCATTGAGGTCTCCCCTCAGTCTCTTCTTCTCCAGGCCGAACAGAGCAAATCACCTCAGCCACTCCTTATGCGATTTCCCCTCCAGGCCCTTCACCATCCTCTTGGCCCTCCTTTGGATGCCCTCTAATGGCTTAACCTCTTCTCTCTATTGTGGTGCCCAAGACTGCTCACAGTATTCAAGGTGAGGCCACGCGTGGAGCAGAGCAGGACAATCCCCTCCTTTGACTGGCTGGCAATGCTGTGCTTAATTTTCTTTCATCATGACATGCATTTGACAGCACCCAGGCTAAAAGTCCAGGTCCTCAGGCAGACTGAATATAGGGTCAATGCAATTTATGAAATAAGGAGCAAGAAGAAATCCATTCTTCAGATTGTGGGACAACCAGACCACTCTGCACCCTTCTCCATGCACTCCTGAGCCTTGGGCAGATCCCTTGGGACAAATGGCTAAAGATTTGAGAAAACACTTTTTTCCAGCACACCTTCTTCTTCATCTTTGGTCTGGTAGCTTAATATGCCTTGAAATAGCCTCTGTACCACTGTAACACAAAACAGGTTAGAGTGAAGGGGCTGGCCCAGAATCCAATATGCTGTAAAAATTTATCCTGGATCCAGGGACTGCAGTGCCAAAGCCCACATCACACCTGCATCAGTATAAACTAAATTTTAAACTGAACAAACCGTAGTGCTAGAAGCCTTCTGGAAAACCATAAACCTGCACATTAAGATGAGCTGATAACTAGGTGGAAAGGGGAAAAGTGTCTTCTACAAATGAGAGCTTGCTCAGGGGTCAGAAAGCTCAGGACCACATTGAGAGCTGCAAAGAGTCAAGCTGAGTTAGGCCTTGGAGAGGAACATAACACCATTCCCAGCAGGGCTATAACCATGGAAATAAAAAGGAAGAAGGAAAGGTGCCATCCCTCTCTGCAGGGTAGGGGTGCAGTAACAGATCATCTCCCCAGTTCTTGAGGGCCCTCAGCCCCAGGCACTGTCCTCCTGACTGGAGGGACTCAAACTCCAAGTTTGTTCCACTCCTTTGCTTCTTCCTAATGTAAGCACAACTTTCTTTTCATTTCAAGTCCCAGATACTTTTTCATTCTTTTCTGGTGTGTGCCACAGATAAGATGTACTTTGGTGACGTAAAAAAAAAAGCCAGATTATGGAATTCTATTTAATACTTCAGTCTTCCTCCCAAAGCTGCTACCCTGGCAGACATGGACACACCTACCTATGGCTCCAGCATATTTGTACCACGTTCACATGGTAGGGCAGAACTCTGAAGTTCAGGATCTGAGTTTGACCTTTAAGTTGCAGCTCTTCAACAGTCACATCTTGTTGGATGGGATGAATACAGCTGGTGCCTTGCCAATTCTTAATTCCTTTCTAGATATTCCCTTGCAGCATGTGCTATTTCTAAGGCACATGAACCAACTCACCTCTGTATTCCTTTACTTTCCAACACAGTGCTTTAGTTGGGATTCTTATTAGATTTTTTCTTTTCAGCACTGATTAATAACACAGCCTTTTTCCCTCAGTCCCAGCTGGTCTTTCAACATCTCCTTACACGAGCTTGGAAATGTCATGTCTTCAGTAAAACCTAGTTTTCTGGTGTCCTACATTTGAACCCCACAATTCCTTTGTACGCATTGTATCAGCTATGCTTTTTCACATAATGATGCCAACAGCTACACAGCAAGGAGAAAGAGAATGTGCAATCTTGCATATGCCCATTGGATCAGCATGACACCAGTTTCTTGAGTTTACATTCACCATAACTCTGCCCTCTGCACCAATACTATTTATCATTTTGTGCCATGACATCAAGATGCTCCAGAGTGAATTAGGAGACAAGGCTTTCTTACAACTTCAGTTCAATGATGACTAGCTTATGCCATTCACTGCTCCATTCAGTAACTATCTTTGCAGCAAAAACCTGGTAAACACTTATTTCACAGGTCAAAATTTAGATTTTATTTCCTTAGCTTTGCCTCTACACTCCCTTATTCTGGTTAAAAAGCTGTAACATAAGACTTGACCTCTTGCCGAAATGTCTGCAAACCCTCCTGATAATTGCAGCAACTTTTGCATCCATGCTTTGGCACTGTTCTTCCTGTGGCTTCAGTCAACTCAGTTATTTTATCAGCAGCCTCATACTCAAAAAGCTGACAGCAGTACAGCTTTCTTTGCTCACCCTGGTTTTGCTGCATCCTTCCCACCAGTTTCAAGTGTCTGCGTGCTTTGTTCCCCTATTATGTCCTTATGGTCAGCAGCCTGTGACACTGGTTGTTTTAATATTTCTTAGAGGCAGCACCCATTACTGTTAGCTTTTCTCCTACTTCCCGAGTCTATTATCTTCTGGAAACCAAAACCTAGAGGGAAGAAGCTTTACCAAGTTATTTCTGTCCTATACAGTTGCTCAGCTTCCTCAGTGACACTGTCCCCACATACCCTTCTATTCTTTCTCCCGCAGTTCTAATCTTCATGTTACTGGGTGCATTTTTTTAATGGGTTGGGGATTTTTCCTCTTCCTGTACTGATTTGGTTGCTGCTTTTTCAGGAAACTCTTTCTTTGGGTTTGCTGTTGTTTTTGTTTTGGGTTGGTTTTTTTTAAGAAGCTGATGTTGCACAGCATTTACAGCATAAATCTAATGTGCATAGGCATAATTCGTATAACCCAGTATCCCTGGGGGCTTGTACTCCAGTTGCTAGCCTGTATTCACACCCCTCCTGCCACCTCTTCACTGCTATTCTTATCCACAGACTAAAACTGGCACAGGAATGCCTACCTGTGTTGAAATCGTACATTCAATTTCCTGCACATCGACTGCCTCAGTTCGTATCCACCATCCCCACTTATCCATGCATTCTCACTTATCCAGAGGTGCTGTTTCTTTATAAACCAAATGCACTTGCTACAGCTGCATCAAGAGCATCATCCTGCAGAAAGGACCATGACATCCTAAAGCAGGCTCTGACAATCACTCTTCAATTTAACTTGCCATTACAGCCTTATCTCTGGTGTCAGCTTCCTTGGCAAGAGTGAGGGCTATTTGCAGCCTTATTTTCAATTTTACTGTCTATAATAAAATCATAGTTTCTTACAACATAAGCTATTTCACATGTGCTGACACCTATAATGGTTGATCCAAGTACCCTTCTGACGCTCAGAGAGCCAGTCTACCATCTAATAATACCAACCAGCAGATTCTGACACTCTGTACCTTACCAGCATGTTTCTCTTTTGCCCATGTTAAGCACTGCACTAAGGCATAGTCTGTCCTACCAGCCCTTCTCCATGCAGCCTGCAGAATAAAGGCCATGCTTGCCTGGCATTCTCTCACCAGGCTCGGCCTGGGTGCCTGCCATTACTTGTCAGCTGCCATGCATCAGAGCATTGCTGAAGTCTGTAAGCCACCATACAAGCAATCTTTGATCTCTTCATCAGTGTGTTAGCACCTAGCACAATATTGCCATTTGTATGTATTGTCTTAGAGCACCCAAGTCACAGTAACTGGCCCTTCATCAGCTCCTGGCCAACAGGGAATAATAATCCTGCTTTGGAGATCAGAAACACTGCTACCAAATTTTAGTTCCTTAGATTATACTCTGGCTTTATTGCCATTTTAAAACTTTTTTTAGCGGCTGGCTATCAAGCTACCTCAGTCCATATGTCATACATTGACTCCATCTAGTTCCCTCTGTGAGCAGAAGGATGATTTATACGAAAGCCCTTTCCTGACATACCCAACTTCTCATGCCCCAAGAATGTAACTTCCCAAAGAAACAGGGCAGTTGGTTATCCCTCCTTCTATGAAGCTCTGAGAAGGAGCTTGCTTTTTTCCATCTGGGTTCTTCTAAGTAGACTGCACAGTGCTGATGGTCTGAAACCTACAGACCTTCTTCCACTTCTCTTCGAGGTTCAGGCCCCAGGCAGAAAGACACAACCCCATACTCCCAGTGCCACAAGTACCTAGCTGTGCAATTAGAGCTTTCTTCTGCTGTCTAAAACATGATACTCCCATTGCCACACAATTCTATCTGCTCTAGATGTATTTAATTTTGAGTAGCACCTTATAGTAAAATCTTCTGGCTAGCCGCTTCTGCTCTGCACTGTTAAAAACAGTAACTTGCAGGGCCGTGCCAAGCACCACAGTGATCATCAGCGTCAAAGTTATTTGCCAAACGTCAGAACACAGCATCAGAGAAGCCCTTTGAGGGTAACCATTCTTTTCAGATGCCCATGCAGTAGCTCTGGTAAACATGGACTTTAACAACAGCCACGGTGTATTCATTCATTCTGTTGCTGAACCTGTTGATGCCAAGGAACCCACCACCTATAGCACACTGAGAAGCTGCAGTGACACCAACTGGGATAAAAGCATGCATGCACTCTCTTTACTGAGCATCTAACATTACTTACTGTTTCATGGCATCACAGAAATTCCCCCTTATTTAAAGGCCAGTTAAAGGCATGGTTACAGCACAGCCCATCAAGTGGGCTGAGGTGGAGCATGCCACCTCAGAATGCAGGACACTGTAGTACCTCCACACTCCATTTCCATCCCAGGAGGGAGAGACAGCTCCTACAACCAGCTTCTAGGTTTGCAGGTCCAAAGGCGCATCTGTGTCCTTCTCACAGACACTTGGAGCTGCCATTCTCATTGTTACTTTCCTCCCACAGGCAGCTCCATGTGGTGGGACAAGAGTTGCAGGGTTTGTGAACACCCATACATGTAACCTCCCACCCCCAGTTCACAGAGTGAGGGGGGTACCACAATGCTGAACAGAGGAAGGAGCTATGAAGAACTATTCCTCGGGAGGTGGAATTCAAACCTACTTCATGAGTGGGAACATTCTGGCTCAGTCCTGCACATCTAGCTGGCAAGAGGAACATCCGAGTCATTGACAGACAGAGGGCTATGAAAAGCTTTCTAAAAACAGGAATGCCAAGAGCCCTGCTGCCCTCCCTCCTCTTCTGCATCAGGGAAGCTCAAATCTTCCTACACTGCTCACACAGAGCAGGCCAGAGCAGACAGCATCTCCTTGGCAGAAATGCCATTTTGCAGCTCTTGTCCAACTGAGTTTCACCATTAGATCTCCACACTTGCCTGTCTAATGCTTTGACTTCTTGTCCCTTTTACTGGCTCTCCAGTCCTCAGCTTTAGAAATAATCTTTATTTGCCATCAGCAAAGCAGTCAGCTCACAGCCCTTGCTCCCTGAGCATTTTCCTCCATACCTTCACAGGGGAGCAAAAAGCTCTAGTTTAGCTGCTCCCACCACTGCAATGCAGCGACTGATTCCAAGCAACCTGTGACAGCAGGGTTTTGTATAGCACCTACCATAGCAAGGCTCCCCTACTGCGATAGTTAATCCCAATAACTGCAAAAAAAAGTCATTCATTATCACAGTATTATTAATATTGCAATTAATTATTTGAGCTTGTACCACCCACTGAATAGCAATACAGAGCAGGAAGGTAAAAACTATCCTATTCGTACCTGAAGCAGCTCAAAGGGATTTGAGAAGGAAAGAATATCCTGGTTTGAGAAAACTTCAGTCTCTGAGCTGCAGCCTAACCTCTGACTTGTTGAAATTACCCAGGGCCTTCCATAACCACATGTGGTCAGGGCTAGAATCTTCAAGAAGACAATCCTGCTCCAGCACAAAGCTCTGCCCTCAGGGGCCAAGGATGGCCTCAGAGATGACAGCCCCCACCCCCCCTACAAACTCCTCAAAATTATGCCCTGACTACAAGGGTCATCCACAAAGACCTCTAATCCATATAAAGACCAGCTCTGGCTAGTCTGCAGCAGCACTGCTCAGCTGAGAGGCCCGTATGTGCCTCCAGCTCCCTGGCTGCCTGTTAAAATAGCCTGCAATGTTTGGATTGATACTCTGGACAGTCCAAGCAACTGAGAAATGCAGCCAAAGACAGATGGCACCAGGTTTGCAGTGCCCCCTCCTTGCTGCACTGGCACTGCAGGACACACATGCTGGCAAGGGGTGCCTTGCCTCACTATGGCTCTGCCTCCCTTGCTCTTGGGGCCAGGCCCACTACGAACAGCCACTGCAGTGAAAAGAGCCTCTTACAGCTTCACATTCAAGACATTGCACGTGCCAAGTACCCGGCCCAGGCAATGCAGCTGAAGTAACAAACACTAGCACAGGGAAGGAGACCACAGAGCGATGCCCAGTGCTGCCTGAGCAGTCGGACACACTGCTCAGACAGACAGGGCAAGAGGCAAGAGTATTTACTCTTCCTTGGCAAGGAATGCAGCACAGAGATCTTTGCATCCTGTAAGGAGGGAAATGCTCAACTGTGAGGATGCAGGGAAAGCATCCATAGGTGTCTCAACGAGGAAGCAGAGACAATAACCTGCACACTAACTCAGCAGATTTTGTTAATTCCTTAGACACCAGGGACAACCAATTGCTGCATGACCCAGTAATGGTGTGGATGGCAGCTCCTGCATCCACACATTCATTCCCTAGATGGGCAGGGTTTTGCACTTTTAAACCACTAGGACTCATACTAAGAATCTGAACTCCAAAGACTGGCATTCACAGATGCCATCACACAAAGCTTTTACCAACCAATTCCCAGGGCAGCCTGTCAAGAGCCTCCAGACAGAGTTTTTATGCAAATTTCCTCAAAACTAGATAAAAAATCCTGGTCTGAGCTGCAGAAGCATTTGCTTCTGCTGAGCTCTTGGAGTCCAAACACACACACACACACACACACACTCACAGTTTGGCAGTGGTTGTGTTCCAGGGCTGGTAATGCAAGCCAAGGAGCAGGCTGCCAAGACAAGCAAGAGAACGAGCCAGGCCCCGTTTCATTGGCCACCATACGCTGCATATGGCCCTGAAGCCAGCCAGCACAGTGTTCTCACCCTCCTTGAAGGCATAGGAGACTCTGTGTTTTCAAATACACCTCCACAGGGCCTTCATTAAAGGAAAATGGAAACATAATGTGGCTCTCGCTCCCCTGGTATTTCTCCCTTTCCCCCAGTTTGCTTTCAAACCTATTTCCCTTCCATGGAAAAAAGAAAAGTGCCTCCTGGAGCAGAGCGTGCAAAAGAATGCAACTTCCATTCAACTCCACGCCTGACTGCTAAAGCGGACTTGGGACCGCGCGGCGGGGGCACCTCCAGGGTCCCCTTTCCTTTTCCGGGCCTCCCGGGCTGGAGACACGGCTGGCGACAACCAGCCCTCCCGGCGCGGGCCGGCAGCCGCAGGGAGCCCGCGCCCCTCACCTGCGCGCCCAGCCGGCAGGTGAAGCGGAGGCAGCGAGCGCCTGAAAGCGGGGGGAGGCCGCCCCTCAGCGCGGCGGCAGCAGCCCAGAACCAGGCACCCCCGGAGACAGAGACAGCCCCGGCCCCCGCGCGTCGCCGGCTGCGGGGGTAGCAGCCCTGCTCTGAGCCGCCCGTGCGGCCGTGCCCGCCCCCGTGGAGGGTCTCTCCGCATCTCCGCGGTGCGCCCGACCGCCCGGACAGCGGCACCCTGCCCGCTGCCGCGGGTTGCCGGGATACTCCTCCGGGCGCCCCCCACCCCGGCCCCCGGCCCCGCCGTCCGCCACCCCCGCGGAGACCCGCGCCGCCGCCCGCCCCCTGCCGCAATCCCGGCCCGTCCCCCGCCCGCGCCCACACC
>VZUI01060423.1:0-40296 GCA_013401135.1 Cettia cetti | reverse complement strand
AAAGGAAAGGAAAGGAAAGGAAAGGAAAGGAAAGGAAAGGAAAGGAAAGGAAAGGAAAGGAAAGGAAAGGAAATTTCAGTTGGAAGGAACCTACAGTGTTCATGCAGTCTAAGTGTGACAGGAAATCAAGATAGCTCGTTGGCAAGCACAGTGTCATTGACATAATCTTAAACTTGGATGGAGGTTACAGCCCAGCTATCTAAACTGTTTCACTTGGGACTTCTCAGTAGCTAGGATGGAAAAAAAAAACTCAGGCTAAAAAATTAACATAGATAACAAAGTAACCACAGTAAATATTGAAGAGTTGTAAAGTCAACTTGACATAATTGTGGATCCTGATGATTCCTAAATTAGAAAATAAAATGATGTGACACAAAATTAAACTATTATATGCCTTCTCCAAACACCTTGAAATCTGGAAGGAACACTTTACTTTCCTCTCTATTGGTTAGGATATGTTTATGAACACAATTTCTTTATTTCTGTCCTTTTACTTATCATAGAATCATAGCAACATGGAACACTTTGGGTTAGAAGGGAATCTTTAGAGACCATCTAGTCCAACTGCCCTGAGATTAGCAGAAATATTTTCCAACTAGATCAGGTTACTTGAACACCCACTTATTCATGTTCGAAACCAGGATGACAGATGGCAAATACTATTTGCAAAGCCAGTAAATTATTCACTGATTAGGTGCCCAATAGCATGGTAAAGACAAAAAGCAGAAAACTGTTAAATCTGTGTTCCATACAGTTCATCTTGTAAATTCACTACTGAGGAATTCCAGAGTGCTAGTAACCAATTTATATTGCAGAGTTAGTCAGCTATTCAGAGGGATTTGTTTTGCAGTCAATTCAATCACAAATGTTACCAAGATGTAAGAAAACTGAAGGAAATTACATCTACTGTCTTTATGAAGTAATTTTCGGCTACATTTCAGCATAATCCACTTAAATAATAATTAAACTTTCCATACACCAGTCCTTCTATTTTCAGTGTTGTTTTTATAGGCAACAAAACGTTTCCTTCTTTAATAAACTACCTACTTGAAAATTTGTTTGTTTGCAAGATACCTAAAAGCAGCAGCAACTTTCGTGCATCTTCATGAATTGGTGGGGGAAAACCGTGAACTCCTTTACCATCAATATTTAGAATTGCTAATATGTGTGAAAATCTGACTTTCAGGAGTATGTTAGCTGCTTTTATCTGAGGGTTTTCAAGAAGTAGGAAATTCAGTTATAAAGCAAGAATCTTGAATTATCTGTGTAGATGTCCTCCAGTGAACAGAAGTTTTGAGCTCTCCTTATATTCTAGCCTATTCTCTAGTTAATATAATTAAGAGTCTTGGAGAAATTATCCCACTCTAGATTATACATTATTATTAATGTAAATTAAATTTACATTAAATTTAATGTAATTAAATTACTCATGGCCAACTGAATTGTTTTCCAGGATTCACTGATAGCAATGACAGATTTGTCACCCAAAACACATGAAGATACCTATAGCTAGATACAAATGTAGATGCTTTTATCTAAGGTTTATTCAATCCTTGCAATTTAACATGATTTCAGGTTGACTGTGAATTAAAAATAGACTAGTGTTTCCTGATTAACTCCATGTGGAAATTCTTTTATTTTGTGATAAGGCTTTAATATAAGATTAGTTTGATTCCTGTATAAAGGAATAAAAGCCTCTTCAAAAGGTTCGTCATACTTTTATTGAGCTGTCGAGCCAGCAGAAATATTCAGGAACATTTATCCTACCTCTTTTGTCTGGAATCTGGAGACAAATAGTAAGACAGAAAGTGCTACAAAGAGAATGGAAAATGTGCATCATTTCAATCTGCTATAGAGTGGGATTTTGCCACTGAGGACTCCATAACAGGCTGGCACATAACCTGGATATAATTTCTTATTTCAGACAGAAAAAATATTTACACTTGTACTCATGCCAGGTTCCCTGCATTAGAACTGGAAAGACATAGTCATCTTTGGGGTTCAATTCAGCTGAAATATGGAAAGGATTGCTACTTGAAAGTGTCTATTGCTTCTCACTGAATATGGGGGGGGGGGGGGGGGGGGGGGTGTTTGATCGATCCAAGCCAAAAGTTCATATGTAGATAATTGTATCTGATCAGAGGTGACCCTGACTCAGTACTGAATTCCAAGGAAAAATAGAGAGTTTGTGCTAAAGTAAGGAAAAGACACACGAGATTTACTGATTCATTAACTTTCTATTGAATTTAAAAGCAGACACGTGTATTCCAGCTGTAACAAAAACTGCCCTCCCCCCCAAAAAAAATCCACAAAAACCCTCCTTCCCCACCTAAGAAAATGAATGAACACCAAAAAGACCAGACCACACAGAAACACAGAAACAGCAACAATAAAAACACACCAGAAAACTGTGTGTTCAAGGACAAAGTTTTCTGTGTAAGCCCAGCCCCAATCAGATTTCATCCTAATAAAGGCAAGACATTAAATTCCTTCACTATCATAGTGCAAAGGTGCTCTCCACAGATTTTCAAAGGCAGAAAGGCTGCACACTGATCCTATTGCAGGACAAACTCTAGTACTGTTACTTCCAGTATTTTTCTTCCAGTTCTTCTGAACCTTCTATCTAGCCTAATACAGATAACTGGTTCCCTATAGCCACATCACAGAGTGAAAACAAAGTGAAAAGATCACAAAAGAGCTAGTAGTTACCTCCATCACTTATAATATCTCTGCATGTTTAGAAAAGAAAATGCCAGAGAGAACAAAATGTCAGACCTTAATTTTTTTTTTTTGTCTTGTAGCCCATGATACAAATAAATTGTTTTACTTCATTCCCTTTTTAAATTATAAGTTGTCTCAGGATCTCCATTTTCTGAGTCACATTAATAGTGATACCCTTTCTTCACATCCCTGCAGAGAGTACTCTGCATTCAGAGATAATGGACAAGACAAGTTATAATAGAGTAGATCTTACTGTATGTTTGCCACTAGAGTAAATATTTCTCTTTCAATTGAAAAGTGGATGCTGGACCAATTCTTATGTCTCATGGCTAAGGAAGAAAGTTGTAGGTAGCAAAATAAAGTTTTCAAGAAAGATTGATCAACTGGGTATCAGGATTCAACACTAGCTCCAGAAGCTGCATGATTTCACAGAACATGTTCATGTATCTCTCTGCAGAGCAAAGCAGAGTGATTGATATGACCAAGCTTTTATCATGTTAACACCATGATCCGCAAGATTGTCCCAATTGTCCTACCAGGATAGCCATAGTGGTATGCATGTTACTAACATACTCCCAGTATGGGTCACTAAGGCAGGATCCAGGTCATTGCTGATCCTTTAGTTTTTTAACCACTAAAAACATGGGAGTCCAATACACCCAGTAAATCCTCTCAAGCCACTCTGAAAATTCCAAGGATAAAACGACCTTCAACTTTGTTTTGCTCATTCTGTTGTTTGCAACTTTTAGATTCCTTTGGGAGTTCAATTTTTCTTTCCCTTTTGCAATCCTTGCCATAAACCAAGAACCATACTCAAATGTTAGAAGCTAGAAGCAGCTTTTTAACAACCTATTGAGAATGAAATGAATAATTTAAGATTTACAATAGCTTTAAATTGGTTTTGCTTGTTGTAGGGTGTAAACTTCATTACAGAGGGGGGATTTATTTTCTTTCTGTTTGCTTGCAATGAAATGATACAAAATCCTGTCTCGTATTTTCTTTGTGTTAATTGGGGATTTAACTGTTGCTTCCTTTGCTTACAGAGATGTACATCAAAGCCCTTAAAATCCATTTTAATTGGGCTGAGTGGATTTGGTCAATTACACTAGTAATCTTTCTATTAATAAGCATGTGAAAGGAAGACTGTTCTGTATGTAAATTAATAGAGCTAATCAGTTGTCCTCCCTTTGTAATACATATTACAATGTTTGGCAGTACTTCAGTAGGAAGTAAAAGTTTTGTAGCACATGCCCAGGATAATGTTTTTGCAGCCAAATGCAGAGAAGAAATTGAGGTTATTTCCACATCCTGTTAAAATGTCCAGGATTTATCTGGTCACCACCTAAATATCAGAATATGAGGGCTTTGGCTTGGAAGAATCCTCAGAGTGGAAACTGTAATGCCTATACAGTTCAGAAGTTGATCAAGACAATTCTTTTTTGTTACATAGCACTTACCAGCCCAACTTATGATAAGACCTCATAGCTTGGTCATGACCAAGACAAAGAAGAAGACAATTTCTGGCCATGTCTATGAAAATACAAAAAGAGAAAAAAAGATCCAAAAAAGACAAAATAAGAAAACAGATTATCTTGCTCAGTGTAAGTGGGTCTCCTCACATGAGTGTGCTGCTACTACTACTGCTACTACTACTACTACTACTACTGCTACTACTGCTCAGTCATGTACTTTGCCTTTACCACACAAATGGCAGTTTTAGAAGACACATGGTGTAGTTCATTCAATTACTAATAAGTGGTATTTCCGTCATACCTTTGAATTTGACTGGACATCAGGTGACCACCAAAGCCAATCTATTTCTCCCCACCTCAGCTGGGCAAAGGAGAGAAAATATAACAAAAGGCTCACAGTCAACATAAGGACAGGGAGAGATCATCCACCAGTTACCATCCAGCCAAAACAGGCTCAGCTTGGGTAAAACACTTTAATTTAATACCAATCAGAACAGGATAGTGAGAAATCAAACTAAACCTTAGAACATGTTCCCCCCACCCCTCCCCTTGTCCTGGACTTAACTTCACTTATGACTTTCTCTACCTCTTCCCCACCAGTGGAACAGAGGGCTGGGAAATGAGAGTTGCTGCCAGTTCATCACATGTTATTACTGCTACTCCTTTTTCCTCAGGGGGAAAACTCATCACACTCTTGCTCTGCTCCAGTGTAAAGGCCTCTCCCATGGGACAGACCTCCACAGATTTCTCTGAGTCCTTCTAAAAGGCTGTGGTTCTCCACAAACTTCTCCAGCACAGACCTCCACAGGCTGCAGAGGAGTCTCTGCTCAGGCACTGAAGCATTTCCTCCCCTCCTTTTTTACTGACCTTGGTATCAGCAGAGTCGTATCTCATGCCTTGCTTTGTCTGCAGGTTTTTTTGTGCAATTTTTT
The DNA here is from genome assembly GCA_013401135.1 of Cettia cetti. Classification (NCBI taxonomy): domain Eukaryota; kingdom Metazoa; phylum Chordata; class Aves; order Passeriformes; family Sylviidae; genus Cettia; species Cettia cetti. The sequence continues at coordinate 35,171 of VZUI01060423.1, read as the reverse complement.
GCCCCTTCTTAAACATATTACCCCAGAGATGCTACCACCATCACTGATGGGCTTTTCCTTGGATAGTGGACCCATCTTGGAGCCAGCTGACCTTGGCTCTGTTGGACATGGCGGAAGGTTCTAGCAGTGTCTTACAGCAGCCACCCCTGTAGCCTCCCTGCTAACAAAACCTTTCTACACAAATCAATTACATTGTCACAAAGAAGTAATTTGTTAAAAGCTTCTGGGATACTCCTATAAATTAGAAAACCACCATAGGACAAAATACTGTTAGTTCATGGAGTGAGCAGGTCAGTGATGCAAGAAATGAAAACAGGCAGACGGAGGACTGGAGTCACTATTCAAGTACTGAATGAAATGTGGTAGGTAGTAAGAGAAAAACTTTCAACATTTAAAGATATCTGCCATTGAATTCAATAAGAACATAATCCAGCTGAAGTACTTACAGAAATCCTCCTTTTAATCTCTTCATCTCTGAGTGGTGGTTTCTGAGAATCTGGGCCCTCTTTTCCCCACACAACCCAAGCACCCTGACTATAACTTCCCAGGATGGGATTTCATTGTCTGAACCTAAGCGTTTATAGGCAATTGTGGGGTCCTGAGATTTTCAAGACACCAATGAAAGACTTACAAGGTACTTGCAGTGCTCTGTAGAGGCAGCTGCAGGCTGGGCAGGACATCAAATTATCCACCTATGCTTGCACAATGAAATCCCACCCTTCTTCCAGCCACACAGACTGTGTTCCAGTAATGTCCACTTATCTCTGTTAACTGCAGAGCAAAGCACAGGACTGGGTTGAGATAGAAACAACTTTTTTGATTCTAGACAAAGTCTCATGATTTCACCTACAGTTGCTTCTTGCACAGACACGCACACTCAGGATATGTTGGATATAATGTGTACAGAACATGCTGCTGATCTATCTGGGCATCCTATGTGTCTCATAGATCAGGTTACAGGTACTAAACTGTAATTCTATCAGAGCATAGCCATAGATTAAAAAAATAAAATAAAATTCAGATTCTGCTCAGATTGATTCTATGGACAGAAAAGTAAGACATAGCTACTTGACAACTTGGTTGTGGGACAACTCAGAGTGTGATACTTATAGCTGCAGAACTATGACCTTACCTGGTGTTTAAGTCTAAATTTCTGAAACAGAGGAAAATCAGGACTCATGTAATTAAAGATTAAAATGAGGGAGATGCAAGGGATCTGTTATAATTTAATGTATGAGTTAAATGCCACATTAGATATTTGGACACACTCCAGTACTGAACCTACTTCCTGTTCATGTTAATCATTTCTGCAAGAAAAGACACTAACAGATTATAAAAACTGTATCTCTGCCATTTTTAGGGTAACTCAAAACATTGGCACACTGTTGAGAGTCTATACTTTATCTTCTATTGACATGCAACCAATGTGAGAGAATGTAATGTTCATTCAGTCAGAAAACTTTAAGCAAAGAGAGAATTGAGGAAGACAGGTTCTGCTGCATGACTGCCTTTTCCTATACAAACAGGCTTGCAGTTCCTCCATTTCAATTCTAAGCAGTTCTCATTTCTAGCCAGATTCACTAAGGTGCTGAGTATGCACAACTTCTGCTAAAGTCCACTGAGACACATTGCTTAGCCAATCTACTTCAGTTGTGGGCTTCCTGAAATGTCTTGTAATTCTGTAGCACCAATTTTAGAGGCAGCTAAACTTCATTAGAGTTAATCAAATCAACAATTTGCACAATAATCTGCAAAACCTATTAGTAAGGCTAATGGTTTACTGTCAATAAAATTTGCTGCCCATCCTATTGTTTTACTTTCAATAGGGTTTTATTAAAAGATTTGCTGATCATGACCACTGCTTGACAGATAACTCTCTACTTTCATGTCTTCTTATAAAGGTATAACTTTCAATAAGCCATAGCAATGTTATAGATCAGCTTATGCTATGAAACAAAAACAAACTCCTTATGGTGTAGTTTTGCTGTAGGAGACCTAATTCTAAACAGAATTTTCTCAGAAAATAAAAGTTAAAAAACACAGCAAACTAAAACTCAAAAAAGCAGTAGATTCCTGAAACAGAGAAACAAAATTAAAAAAAAATTATTTGCAGTGTACAGTTCCCCAGGACCTTTATTTGATGATATTCAGGAGGAGCAGCAGCCTCCTGAAAAAAAGCAGTCAGTAATAGCATCACATTCATGGAGTCTGGGCACCAACAGCAAGCAGCAACTGAGTTAACACATAATTATAAAGATAATATTATCAAGCTCAGTCAAGCCTGATAAGCAGTTGGGATTCTGTTCAGGCCATCAAAATGAATTTTAGGATCCTCTTCACTCATTTTCCCTTTCCTGTTACTGTGGATGATTTTACTGAAGTTAAACTACTGTAAAACTAGGCTCATGCAGGGCAAGTTAGGCCTCAGTATCATTGTTCCTCCCTGCAATAATTTTTTCTGTAATTGTTCTTGTCATTGTAGTAGATGATCTGCACAGAAGAAGCAAAAAAAAAAAAAAGGTTGTGTCCTTTCTTGCTACTTTATAAGGCATGATGATAGCTCCATAAAATTTTATTGTGTTACTATACCAAGACTATAATACTATTCTCAAACTTTATTATCACACCAAGAGCTGGAAGTTGGACTCAGACAAATTCAACACTGAAAAAAGATGCAACTTGCTACCACTGAAGGCAGAGAAACATAGGAATGATTTGTTGTGAGGGCTAAAGAAACAGAAGGAAAATAGAGGCTCTTCAGTGTTGTTCTCTTTTGCAGTTAGCAGTTCCCCACTCCAGTTTCACCATAGCTCTGTGCGCAATAATCCTTCTTTCTGGAGCACTCCTGTAGGAGCTATCTCAGACATCTGCATGTTGTTTCCAGTTAATATATTCATACTGCTCACCCAAGTCAGAAAGAAATTCTCCATTACCTCGGTATAGTTGAGAGCTAGTAGACAGTTTTGCTTTTGTCTGCCTCATGAGGTATGTTTTGTCATCTGAAATGGGACATTTTTAAACTAATTGTTTTGGTGTCCTGAAGGTCTTTTGGCACTATCATCAGCTAGTGTCTCCTGTTTTGTAAATGTGATTTATATTTGCCCAAACAAAAATGTTTGGTTTAACTGAAGCTGAATAAAAGTAATGGTTTGTGACAAATGATGGTGTAAATGGTCCTTTAGAGACTTAAATGTTGTGAAAATAAATGTCCTAATGTTCTGCTTGTGCATTGGGGTTATGTGGCCAGGGTTTGGCATTGGAGGGACTGATGGGGTGGCTTCTGTAAGAAGCAATCAGGAGCTGCCTCCGTGTCGGACAGAGCCTGTTCCAGTTGGCTCCATGACAAACCTGACACTGGCCAAAGCTGAGCCCTTCGGCAACCCTGGTGGTGCCTCTGTGATAATGTCTTGAAGAAAGGGTGGAAAATAGAGCACAGCAGCTGTGAAAGAGAGGAGCGAGGGAAAAATGGGAGAGAAAAAACCTCTGCAGACACACAAGTAAGTGAAGGAGAGGGCAGGAAGTACACCAGGTGCCAGAGCAGAGATTCCCTGCAACCAGTGGGGAAGCACATTTCCTTCCTGCAACACGGAGCGCCCACACTGCAGCACATGGACTATCTCACGCCCTGGCAGGTGGATGTGCCTTGAGGATGCAGTCTGTGGAGAGCCCTTACAGAAGGAGGCTCCTGGCAGGGGCTGCAGCCCATGGAGAGGAGCCCATGCTGGAGCAGGTTTTCTGCAAGACCTGTGACCCTGTGGGTAGCCACAATGGAGCAGTCTGTTCTGAAGATTTGCAGCCTGTGTGAAGGGCCCACATGGGAACAGCTCATGAACAACTCTATCCCTTGGGAAAGAGCCTACTCTGGAGCAGGAAAACAGTGTGAAAAGGAAGAAGTGGTCAAAGCAGAGTGTTATGAACAGACCATAAACCCCATTTCTATCCCCATTTCCTATTTCCCTGTTCCTCCTCAGGGAATAGAAAAATGAAGAGCTGGAAATGAAGGAATCAATTTGAGCCTAGGAAGATGGGAGAAGTGTCTTTAAGGTGACTTTAGTTTAATCTCTTTTTCTCACTATCCTACTCTATTTTAATTGGCAATAAATTAACTTAATCTTTCCCAAGATGAGTCTCTTTTGGCCATGCTGGTAACCGGTAAGTAATCTCCCTGTCCTTATCTTGAACCAGAAGCTTTCCCATCTTATTTTCATCCCCTCATCTTCTTGAGAATGGGGAATAAGAGAGCTGCTGAGTGAGGGTTTGGCAGCCAGCTAAGGTTATCTCACCACATCTTGTTCAGTAGTTTGTATTTGGAGCTTTAACTCTTGAGAGTTAAAGAGGTAAAACTGTCATAGATTTATAGGATGAATATCTTAATCATTTTGCAGACTCATTGTACCTAATGTAAATTAACCATCTTTTATGAAATGAACCACATGAAAAATCCTACAATTACAGAATTGTTTGGGTTGGAAGGGACCTGAAAGATCATTTAGTTCCAGCATCACCACCATGGGCTAGACCTACTGTCCACTAGACCAAGTTTCTCAGGATCTCATCAAACCTGGTCCTGAACACTTCCAATGTTGGGGCAGTCACAGCTTCTCTGGGCAACCTGTGCCAGTACTTTACTATCATCTGAGTAAAATTTTCTTCCTAACACTTAAACTAAATCTTTTATCTTTTAGTTTAAAACCTTACTAAGGAAGAACCTGGAAAAACTCACAACAAATGGTGAAACCTGGACTCTTCTATTCTACATCTGATAGAAAGATACTACCTTGTTTCCACATGGTACAGCATCTCTAATCTCAACTCACTGCTTCCACTTTCACAGTGGAAATTCACATTCCAGCTTCATCCTCAGATGCTTTGCTGCCAATAAATCCATTTAGCTAAGATGAGTAAAACTAGATTATTTGGAAAAAAGAAAATACTATCATTGGAAAATAACCCCACCAAAACAAGCAGTTGGAGCATCACTTTGGTATATCTAAAGGGAGGTGCATCAGGCACAATAAAAGCATTCTAGATCCTTGCTTTGCAGTTACACAATAGCATTCAGTTCCAAAACAAAACAAGTCCAAAAGTTGCAAAATATTCTGCCCTGTGTGGTAGTCACATCCCTGTTTCACCTCTCACAAAGATACAGGTCCCTGATATTCTTCACTTGTCCCCATTCCACCTGTCAATATTACTCTGAAAGCTGAGCAAATTCAAAAGCAATCAGTTCATAAAGTCTATATCATACCTTCTTTTGCACAATAAACAGCATTTTTGATGTGGGCAAAAAGAGCAAGAACAAAAAAACCCCCTTTCATCTTCTTCCATAAAAGCCACATTATCATTTTTTTTTTCATGTCCCTTTTCTTTTTTCCCCTCTGCAGTCCCTGGAGCATCAGCACAGTGTTTTCTTCATAAACAGATCTCTGACTTGAGAATTCACTGTTAACAATGAATTATCCCAGACGTACAGAGAGCTCTGTGGTCATCAATAGTTCTTTCTGTAAGGCCTCAAGGCTCTGAACTGCTGATAAAAAAGGAAATCAGGGGAGAAAAAGATTACACAGTAAATAAATCTGACTAATACTCTGAATTTAATTGTTGGCCAGCATAATTAACTGAATGAAGCAATGCCTCAGGCACGGAATGGTCTACCACACAATTCACTCTCACCCTACTGCATTTCTCTGTCTGTAGCTAACATTTACAAAAACCACTAAATCATAGGTGACAGTATCTAATAGATTTGTCAGCCTGAACAGTTTTTTCTTTCAAGATAAATCCAGAAAATTCAGTTCACTTTAGAATGACAAAAACCTCACAGTTTTGAAGTTTCTGGCATTTCCAGTTAAAAATTAACAGGCATTGTAACCAGCTTGAGAAACAGGATAAATGAGAAAATATTAATACAAATGTCTGTGATTTAGATATTTATTGAAGATTCAGCTCCAATTGCTTGTGGAGTTTGATAATATTTTTAAATGAAGAGACTATATTTCACAACTCTCTTCCTTAAAACATTCAATTTTTTAACACAAATCATCAAAATACTCTTAACAGTCAAAATAGCAGCTTTGAAATAATTCAAAACATTTTACTTAATATAGTGTCTTGTTCTCTAAAACATTAGGCAATGTCAATGATTCTGTTGTTTAATAATGCTACACAGTGTCTCAGCAGTGGCTGTGAAAGGGATCTGTAAAGGAATAAATATTATTATTCCCTTTTAACAGAGAAAGAAACTGAGGCAAAGTGCCTTGCCAGGGAGACTGTCTTGTTCACTAAGTAGATCCATGAAAAGGAAACAAAACCCTGAATTTCAGTCCAGGAAATGACCATAGATATGAAAAAGATGACTGGCTGAGGCACTTATTTTAAAAGTAAACATTAAATTAAGAAATAAAAGTTCTTGCTTTGTAGTGGAAAAAGAATATTATGTGCATGGAAAGCTGGAAAGCTTTCTGGCTGGCAAGCTTCCCAGAGAAACAACCTGAGGGAGCTGGCCAACAGTGGCTGACCCTGAGCTACCATGTGCCCAGGTGGCCAAGAAGGCCAATGGCATCCTGGCCTGTATCAGGAATAGTGAGGCCAGCAGGACCAGGACAGTGACTGAACTCAGCACTGCTGAGGCCACACCTCAAATCCTGTGTCCCTGATTACAACAAAGATGCTGAGCTGCTGCCCAGAGAAGGGCAACAGAGCTGGAGAAGGGTCTGGAGCACAGGTTTCATGAGGAGTGGCTGAGGGAGCTGGGGGTGTTTATCCTGCAGAAAAGGAGGCTCAGGGGGGAACTTAGCACTCTTCTACAATTACCTTAAAGGAGGCTGTAGCCAGTTAGGGGTCAGTCTCTTCTTGCAGGTAACAAGTGATAGGACAAGAGGAAATGGCCTTAAGCTGCACTGGAGGAGGTTTAGATTGGATGTCAGGAAAACTTTCTTCATGGAGTAAGTTGTAAAGCATTGGAACAGCCTGCCAGGGAAGTGGTAGGGTCACCATTTGTGAATGAAGAAAAGAAAAATAAAGTGACAATCTTTAAAGCGGGAGAAAAACAAGAATAGGGAAGGTTTAAGTCCCAAGAAAGTACCATCATAAATAAACTCTTTGTAAATACTTAGATGAGAACGGGGAGTTTGTTCTTTTACAAAGAGGGAATTTGTTCTTTTACAAACAGGGAATTTCCCTTTACAGAGAGGGGGAAAAGCAACAGATAACCTATATCTTCATGCTAGCCTGACTTCCTTGCTATTTGATGTACTGTTCTCAGAAGGAAGATTAGGAAAGGTCTGTAAATTTGGTATAAAAGTGCCAGGAAAGTAATATTCAGAGAGTAGCTCTCAAGGGTATGCCTTTAAAGTGGAATGATGCATAAGGTGGATTTCCTGAGGAGTTTATCTTTAGCCTAGTACACTTACGTATCTGCTCAATGGAATACAGACTGTGTTTATTAAATACACAGATGACTCTAAGCTGCAAATACATCAGAAAACAGGATTGAAATTCCAAAGGGAGAAATTGTTTGGAGAAAAAAATAAAAGAAGCCCAGTTGCAATTTAATGAGAACAATTAGAGGACATAAGTATAGCCAACCAAAAAAAACAGATTGGAGAAAAGACTGCTTAGGTAACCAATAACTGACAAAAAGACATGGTGTTCAGGTGGATCAGCACAGGCTGTATATGTGTGCATGGTGTAGTAAAATAGCTACACTCTAATATGTGCTATACAAAATCTGTGGGTTATCACTTCCACTACACTCTCTACTGATAGAATCTCTAATAAAACCTTGTGTTCAGTTCTGAGTATTGAATATCAGGAGAAGTATGTGTGAATTAGGGACTGCTGAGGAGAAAGTGCAAAGTTATTAGTAGTCTGGAACTCATGAGCTATACAGAAAAATTGATGGAATAATGATTTTTTTTTTTTTTTTTTTGTCTGGAGTAAAGAAGACTGACAAATAACATCATAAATGTTCTCAAAGCCTGAAAGTCCTGCAAAGGGACATGATATCCATGATACACAGAATATAAATTAAAGGCTGAAACTGCAACCTGAAAAAAATAATTTTAGATACTTTAATGGGATGGATAGTGAGGATAGTGGAGCACTGGAGCAGATTTCCTGGCTGCTTTTGGAACCCAACCATGTGACCATTCTAAGAAAAAAATTCCACAATCCTCAGAAAGACACAGGAACAGCTGAGCAAACCTTGAGGCAAGTGAATGAACTACTGATTTTCTCCAATTCTTTTAATAAGTTTTGTTTGTTGTTTTGTTTTGGGAGTTTTTTTGGGGTTTTTTGTGATTCTGACAAGGGAGAAGTCTTATGAAGAAGAAGCTTGCAGAGGGACCTAATTTTAATGGGAATTTTAGTTCAGTATGCAAAAAATCAGATTGTGAGTTTTTCTTCTTCATCTCATAAGACAAAGATTTTATTATAGGTATCACCCCCAATAACTACAAACAAAAAGCTTTGGAGAACTATTTTTTTTCAAATATTCACACGAGAATAACTATTTTCAGTATAGCTCTGTGACTACTGGGATGGACACTGAATACCTGGCTATTGATTTCCTTTCCCAAGGAACACTCTGTATCCTTGAAAGTGTATCCTGGTTGAACTTAGAAAGACAGCGATTGTATTTGCAGCATTCTCTTAGAATTATGTTGTTTTACTTTACTATGAAAATTCTGCTTGTGATAACAAAAAGATCTTTTGGCTCCTGGGTCAAGATGTCCATGTTAAGTCTCCTTAGATGTTAGAGCTCATGAATTTTTAGTGGCAAGAAGCTAATGGCTTCTGAGATCTGTAAAATGCAAATCTATTAGAAAATGCAAGTCTGGGACTTAAACTGGTCACATACTTCTCCTCTTATTTGCTCCCACTTGAGACTTCACACCTCAAACAAAGCTCTTGCTGTTCTGATGTAAATGTGCCTTGATTTAGTCAGTCACTATAATATACTTTATTTTCATGCTTATCTATTTTCAGCTCCCTACACAATTTCTGAGCTTATTTGCAATAGGAGAAGGTTGTAAATTTAAAACCTTTCCATTCCTGGGGTGTCTTGTACTGCTCTGACTACATAAAGAGGCTGAGTGCTTTGTGTTCCCGGGGAGAGCCAACAGCAATCAGCCACATGGAGATATTTTTATTATCATCTCCTCCAATATCGTCTATGAGTATCATACAGCACAGATGTAAGTCTAAAAATAAGTATTCCTGGCTGAAAACCCCCCTCATTGATAGTCGTATATGGTTTGCATTTGAGGATTGTTTTTCCCCTTCTTTTTTCCCTTAACGTAGAACTAAAGAGTGAGATTCGATGCCAGGAATGGAAATTGGGCCAAATCATTTCCCATGCTAGAACATATGCTTAAACTGAGAAGTACCACAGAATGCTGACAGTTTTAACCTCACCTGACAATATTCTCTTGCCATATGCATAAGAACTATACACCCAAGAAATCTAGCTAAAAATCTGATAAATTTAGGATGACTGGTGTAAGGAGTCTTGGAGGTCAATGTCCTACACACTTTGAACCACACAAGGAGCTGGCACCAAGAGACACAATTGCAGAGGCTTCACAGATCAGATCGCTCACAGAGAGCGACCGTGGCTTCTGCATTTTCACCAGTGGAGATGAAACCTCTGGCTTTTCATGTCCCTCCACTGCGGGAAGCGCATGGGGATTCAATTGTCCCTCCCCCTCCCGCGGCTCCTCAGACCTGAGCAGCTCTGACTGGGAGGAGAGGAACGGACTTTCCGAAGTCCCAACCCCCTCCCATCGCCAGCAGCCACTCCCAACCTGAGGCACAGGGAATGCACCTTCCATCCGCAGTTCAGCCCAGAGCACAGAACTGGGCTTGGTGGGAGTGAAGACTCCAAAAGTGCAGCCCTGTTCAAAATTCGCCTCAGTCTCCAACTGAGCACAGTCTAGACCAGACTTCGCCCTTTCTTCAGAACCCGTGTTGGAGACGGCCTCTTGAGCCGAATTTCTTTTGGAGCCAGAGTTCTGTTCAAAACCTTTCAACAAGTTGATAAATTTTTTCCAGGACAAAAGCAGTCTGGCTGCATCCATGTCCTCGGACCATGCCAACTGCAACAAGGCATTTCCAAGAGAATGCCAAGTTTCTTTTTGCATTACATGTTCAGCGGTAGGAAAAAAGCCCTTCTCCCTTGGACCACAGATATAATTTTTCAAAGCTGGGTCCAGGGTTCTGCATTCCGCAGTGCTAGAGCGCTTCAGCCCTAATTTCTATTACTAAAATATCCTGCTGAGCTAGCACCGCTGTTGCCATGCTTGCGGCTCTCTAGAAAAAAAACTTCGGCTAGCAAAATTTCCAGTTTTCCAATCGGAGGTGGAGGGGCAGAGTACCTTCTTTTCACTGCCGCAATTGTCCACTGTTGGCTTCAGCTGTTGGGTGCCAGATGCAATCCCACCTGTTTGGTGCCAGATGCAATCCCACCTGTTGGGCGCCAGATGCAATCCCACCTGTTGGGCGCCAGATGCAATCCCACCTGTTGGGCGCCAGATGTCGCGAGAGACATCAACAGAACAGAGACTCAGGTTCCTTTTTGCAGGTGTCGTGGGTTCTCCTTTATTGTGGGATGATCTCCTCTTTTATACAGAAAGTCAGAGGCCAATTTGATTGGTAACACAAAAGGTAAACTTTTCTACCAATTGGTCATCCCAGAGGGACATCAGAAGAAGGTCCCTCCTATAAGAAAGAATGTAAACATTCTTATATTTACAAAATGTTGTTTTTCTGTTTACCAGAAGAAAGCCTGGGAAAGAACCATTCTTAATATCAAAACAACCAGGCATGAAACACAGGACTACAGGTTAGCCTGTCCATGCTACATGCAAATTTCATACATAAATGCCATTTTACAGATGTTGGATATTGTTCACAATTCTCTTTGTTATTCCTAAATCCACTTTGTCCACCAAGACTGGAATTCCTTTAACTGACCATTGTCACTGTTAGACATGAAATAAAGAGCTTGACTCCAGTTCAAGGTAGAAGAAAGATCCAAAGGCTTATTTACAATTCATTCAGCCTTTTTATAACATGCTGTGCTAAAAAGGCATATTATTGGTTCATAAAATGGACACCTCTCTCCATTGCTTAAGTAATAGAAACAACACCTGGGAGAGGGGTTGTTATGAGAACTTAGAAATGTTATGAGAAGAAATATTTTTTACTTAGAAAAGTTATGGTCATTTACAGGAATTGTCCTTGAAAGAAACTCTCACAAGAAATCTTCCCAAGAGAAGAAAATCAGCCATTGACAGGCTGAAAACCTTACAGACTCAGAAATATCAGGCCCACAGTCCATGGCTGATCTGTTTACAAACGTGGAGTTTCCACTTATGTCTGCACCTCATGTTAGCTAAACCAAGTTAAAACAAAGGTAGGTCCTGCAGCTAGGTCAGGACTAGTTCAGAAAGACCAGGCTTGACAAGGCTTCAATCCCATGGCCTTGCAACACTATATTGCATGGCTAGAGGGCTACATTTTCTAAACACCCTGCTTTTCAAAAAGTCCTGCACACTGTTTAAGCCAACTTGATAACAAGTTATATGATCTCTGTTTACTATGCTCATATCAAAAGGGTCCCCTTTTTCATATTGTATAGGCAGCATAAGCAAGGTATGTTCTAAATGCATCATCTGCTCTCACTTTTAGGCAGTTTGTGTTCCTTCCAAATGAGATATAGCATGAATCACCCATTACTGAGAACAGACAGCTAGAAATCCAGTTTTACAGTTATCCATTCCAGTAGGAGCGACAGGAATGACCTTAGAATTCTCTGCACAACCTGAAGAATCAGGCTTGGCATGCAAATAAATACTGTAGTATATCAAGGTCAACTTCTCTTTAAAGATGAAGGGAAAGGGAGAGATCTTAGGAAATGAGTGACAGCACAAATACACACACCAACCAGTGGGAAGTTCTGTGGTAGTTACTGGTGGGTTGTTTTCCTCACTGAGGAAACAGATACGTTTAAACAGATACATTTAAAAGCATAGACTTGAATCCAAAGAAGGTTTCCTAGCCCTGAGAGTTTATCTCTAACCTTTCTAGCATCAGATCCCTAGGGAGAGTGAAACCACTACAAAACCAATATCACTTTGGGTCAAATAGTTCTCTATTGGCTGAACTTGGACTGTAGAACTTCTTAATTTGGCCTCCCATATCACCCCCAAAGTAGGCAGTTGAGCATTGAAGTCCTCCAGTAAGTAACTACTAACAAACTCAACACTAAGATGGACTGTGAAGAACCCAGAATCCAAACTCCAGCAGACTTTTTCACTTCTCACTATAGTGAAGATACAGAATTTGCTTTAAAAATACCTATATATATAAAAAAAATCATTACCAGCTTTTCATTGATCACTTACATCAACATGATCACTAGAGGTTTAAATTTGCAGGATCTATGTAGTAGTAAACACTGACAGATAACAAACAACTCACCAGTGACTGCAGTCCAACAGTCTGCATATTTGTCAGATGTTGTGTCTTCCTCACGGCCATCTCATGTATAATGTGCTGCACTAAATAACTCTTTCAGCACCTAGCAATGCTGCTTTCTTATATTCATTCTATTCTAAAAAAAACTGATGCTATAGAATCTGTTCTTAGAAATTTGTTTTCTTATTTCAAAGTATTCCAATAGAATGTGCCTTCTTATTAAACTGTCAGCTAGCTTGAATTTACTTCTTGGATTAGTACATGAACTTTGGATAAACTTGACATTGATCTTTAGTCAGATAATTTTGGCATGAATTTTTGAATATGACTTGGAACAAAAGAAAACCCCATAAATAAATAAGGACATATTGTGTCAAAGTACTCAAAGGGAAAACAAATTCTATCACATCAGGATTGTCATAATATTCATCAAACTTTTGTCCAGCTCCTTGAATTTAGATATTTTCAAGAGAAACTGCAGCTGTAACATCCTGTCTTTCAGGATCTCAACTGTGAGTATTACTGCTACAACAGTTTTGTAGAGTTGAATAAAAACCACCTTGGTGCATTAATCTTTTGTCATGGAATGTAGAAGTGTAGGTTCCTACGCATGAGATCAAGAACTGCAGTCAGGCTATGCAAGGGAAAAAAAAAAAAAAAAAAAGAAAACCACAAAAACCTAACAACAAAATATTCAAATTCAAAAGCACAGAATAAGAAATGTAGGGCAAAGAAAAATTTTGAACTGAAAAATGTGGGGAGAAGCTGTCTCCCTGAATAGAAAATTAAATGATTCAAATCCAATAGGCAGTTAAACCACTGGGAAGAAAGCAGAATGAAAAAGAATTTTAATAGATCTAAAAGCGTGGAGTTTTATACAACATCATGCCATCATCTGCAGTCTCCTGCTGCCAGTTCAAAAGCACTTGGCCTTATTTCTTTAAGTCAACAAAGCACAAGAACTCACAAAGGTTAATGCAGTTCCTGAGCAAAATTTATAATGCAGTATTTTGGAGGAAGCTGACAAAGTGAAGAAGCGGTAGAGATTTTGCAGTGACTGGCAAGCCAGAGAGTTAAAGAATTTGACAACTTTATGTACTATATAAATAGATGGGAAACACTTATGCTAGCTTTTTAAGCTGTAGTTGGCATACCTGAATGAGGATCTCCTTTGTATCTTTTTTAACCTATAAATCCAAAACTATTGGTTTTATTATTTGGATTATTTTATTATTATTATTGGATTGACTATTCCAATTAGGAATTATTTTACCTGTACTGTATGTAATGTATGGTGCAGCAGACCCACAGACTCAAATTCAACAGTTCATGAGTTCAATCTAATTTTCAGAGCAACAAATACAAACCATACATTGGTTGGCACCACAGTTTTTGTGGGATTTGTTTTGCGGAGGGAAGAAACTTAGAAATCAGCAGAACAAGTCACAAATTATATGAATTTTTCTAGCAGCCTATTTCTTGATTTCCCTTTTCTCAAGAACCATAATTTCTCCAATTTCTGCAGTTAATCATTCTTCCTTCAGCAGGTGACCATAAAGTATCTCTCTTGTGATCAACAGGCAGGCATCCCCCCCACCCTTTTAAAGTGTTTAATACCTTTCCTTATACAAGAGAAAGGTGTACACAAGGGAATTAAATTATGAGGAATCCTAGCACAATGTTTTGAAAGATCATCCATCCATCCATCACACAGAGGAAGTTGCCTATCTCATGGCCATGGGATTGATACAACTTCAGTACCAGGATGAAGGTGATGGATGTTGCCATCAAATCGACTGTGTTCTCCTCAGGTAACTGAATGTAGTCACAGAACCTGGTAGTAGGTACTCTTGGCTGCTCATAGCTTCCTAAACTGAAAGCTACTTCCTGGTCATGTGCTGAAGAAACAGTTTAAGTTTGCATTCTTCAGGAGCTCTGAAATCTTTTGATACCTAACTAGATTGCCTAGTACAGAATGAAAAATCACTTTAGTAACAACATTTTGAAATACCCATCTCAAGACACATTAAAATCACTGCACAGTAACAGAGTAATTCTGTTGCTATGAGACATATAGCTGAAGCTCTTCAGAATGCTACACGCTGCAATCTCCGTGTTCTTTATGTCTCTACTAGAATAGTGGGCATTTAAAGAATCTTTTCTTATGGCTTTGGATCTGTGATGTTATATCTGCTTATTAGCATAACAATACATTTCCTTACAAAGCCACTAGCTCTACTAAAGAGGCACCTTTCAAAATTGTTAAATTAATCAGTAGCAATAATACTCTCAAGAAAAACAGGAAATTATATTATTATTTATAACTGTTCAAAACAGTTTTAAAACCTCCATTTTATGTAAGTTCTATGAAAAGGTCTCTAACTTCATACTTTTTTTATCTCTTCAGGCTGTCAGTCTACATGGAGAATTTGTTTTCTTAGTGCTTGCTTGAATCAGCTTACCTTCACCTGAAGAAAGCACCATCTTTCTCTTTTTTTCTTTTTTTTTCTGTATCCCTCTCTTCTGGCTTTGAGAACAACTTACTCATTTTCATATTCCTCAGCAATATCCCTGCATGCCACAAGGCCATATTTTTGTAGGCATCCTACAGATCACAGAGAGGGCTGGTGTTTTCCAAAACTGACATGGAGTCTAAGTGGCTTTAACAGAAAGTCTTTTTTTCTGCCCATTTTATACAAAGGAAGCTGGGACAAAGAGGCAGTAATACTTAAGTATAATCTTAAATGGTATTTCTACATCTCTATCCCATTTAAAATTTGTTTTATGCCTAAAGAAAGGAGCACATACTCCTTGATAAAGTAACACAAGGTTAATATTAAACCAGATTTTATCAATTATTCCACAAACCAATGCTTACCTATAGATCCTGAGCTATCGGCATTACCATGGTTCATACAGGCCAGCAGACTGGTAATATGGTCAAATTAAACTTATTTCAATAAACACTCTCTCGGGAACATGCTTACATAATACTATTTCCCACAGCTCTTTTCAGATTTCTAGTGTCATCCAGTGGTCCACAGATCACCTGTGAATTGTCTGCATCATCCCAAGCAAATTGAAGCAGCTGGAAATCCTCTCTAACAATGTAAGTAACACTCAGCTGTGGCTACAGCACACCTCTGAAAGAGCAGAAATAACTAAACAATCATTGTGGTCCCATGCGCTAAGGACCACATCAACAGATTTTCTTTGGCTGTTAGTTTTCTTACAGGATTTTCATACCAACTGTTTCTTGTGTTACCTGCAAAGGACTAACTCCTCAAGCTCTATCTCAGTTGTTTAAGACTTGGAAAACTACCTAGGATATGGTGATATCAGTAATAAACTGAACCTTAATTTCTGATGAGGATCTCAATGTACAGCTGAAGAAAAGTGTGCTTTTACAACCAGGGCCTTTGTCATCCTAAGGCTTGAGCTCCAAACTGCCCCAGGGCTGGATGCCTGTGCTGGAAAGGGGTCACTACATAGCAAGGCTGACAGTGGGTTCTTGATTTACTTGAGATTTTGCAGTGGCCTTAAAATGGCTCAAGCAAAATAGTAAGTGCTTCTCTAGGCTCCCTTTCCCACTTGAGGTTAGTTTATAGTTTATAGTCTTGAACTATGAAGTTTTTCAAGATTGCAATAGTTTTGAGAGCAGTCTTGAAGATTCTCACATTTTGCATCTATCTAGTACTTCTTCCAAAGGGAATATTTATAAATATTTAGGTAAGATTGCAGTTATAATCTCCCAGTCCTATGGAAGCCCTTCTCCCTGAATTCTTGTCCAGGCTGTAGTCAAGAGGTTTCAGAAAGGTTGACTAGATTTTTATTGGCTCAAAATCAAAACTGGGATGCTTCTGAAATGATTTGGGTCTCAATAAAGAAAGAATTGAGGAGTCAGAGGTTAGACGTGGATAGTGATGATGGAAACACGGAACGAATATTATGCTTGTATTATTTCATGGAAATGGAGAGAAGCCAAAACTAACTAATAAAATTATTATTTTATAATCCTGCACCCCCAAAATAACAAAATTAAAATAGTTTTTCATCAAATGCTGGATGAAACTCTTAAAGGAACACCTAGGATTTAGAAAATTTAGAGATTTTGAAATTCTTTAAATACTGGCAAATACTCCAAATTTTCCAAAAGGTTAATTGCAAAAGCAATATGTTGATTGCATGTATGAGTGCAAATACTTTATCATTCCTTCGTAATAGACCCTGCTCAATAGAAGTGATAAAACCAGACAACTAGTCTGATTACTTACTCTTCTTGTTGGACAATGACTCTTAAACAATACTTTTATTTCTTATTCCATTAGTTCAAAATGTTCTTCACAAACAACAAAATTACATTCCTAGGACAGCCAGGAACAAATTCAAAAGTCACTGACAGCTCTTTTGAATATATTTTGAAGAAAAAAACGTTCTTCCCAATACTGGAATGGGTCATTAATTAAAAGTTGTTTAATGACCATTAGCCATCACTAACTAACCATTAACTACCATGCTATGTTATTCATTTGTCAGAAGCACTCTGCAGCACTTTAAAAGAGAGAAGAGGAAAATCTAAACCAAAAATTCTCTCCTGAATAATACTCAGAGCTGAATTTGGGACACAGTCTGGTATGTGCATTGTAAAGATACACAGCATTCCAAAAGTCTCACTAACCACAAAGGCTTTTATATTCATATTGACCCCAGAAAAATTCCTATTAAGAGTTCCTTCAGATCAGAGCTTCTTCTCCTACAGAGGGCCTAAAAAAATTCCTATTGAGGAAGAAATCTCAAGGTGAAGAGCATTCATGGGTAGGAAGTTCCTCATTGAGACTCTTACAACTGCAGTATAAACCTAAGATCTCAACTTACAGTACATTCTCCCCTAGGATATCTACAGGAGTCACAAGTTTGATCATTTAATCCAACCCAGATCTAAATTTGGCTGTAATCTCAGTTTGTAAAACTGCACTTTGGAATAAGGAGGCAAACAGAAATAATTTAATACAGACAGATCTCTAGCTCCTTCTCACAGGTCCTCTTTAGAAATGAGAAATGTTGGAACAGTTGAGGGTGAAAGAGCCGTGCATTGATCACCATAACAAACCTCTGACCTGGATCTCTGTTCATGCACACCAAAGCACATAAAAGTCTGAAGAAGACAGATACAATGTAGTTGACATAAGGCAGGAGCAGCTTCCTTGTGCAAATGCTTGCCCATGGAGAAGACCTTACAGCTGATTACATTGTTAATTACATAATATAGGCAGGACTTTGGAAAAGTAAGGTCTAATAGCCTGTGTCATCCCGAGTTGCAATGGACATTCTTCTCTGGGAATATTATTCCAAGTCTACTTTTCTCCTAATGTTTAGTCTATCAAGATTGAAGGCACCTTGCTACTCCAATGAGTATTGGTTCTTCCCTCCTCCCACAACAGAAAATTAAAAATGCATCTTACATATTCCAAAACACCGACATTTAATTAAAATATGTAATCCATTCAATACATAAAGTTTTACTGCTTAATGCATCCTAACATATGTAATGGAGAAATCAAACTACAAATAAACAAGCACCCAGCACAAATAAGTAAAGGAAAAATGGTAGATAGACTAATTTTGTTTCTTGTAGATGATAGAACTGCTGTGTTATGGGAGGTTTGTTTTGCTTTCTACTAAGTATAGGATGTGTCACTGTAATGCAGATGACACACTTAGCCATCCAGCTTTACAAATTGGGATAATAGAATGCATTGGTTGAACAGGCCCCAGATAACAAACAGCTGCCAGGATTTTATCCGGATGGAAATTTCTCAGCTCACTAATTGACCGGAGTGTAGATAAAATATAAAGCCTGGAAGTTTGGATATTTAGAATTTTTCACAACAAAGATAGGGAGGTATTTTTAAAACACTGATGATTCCAAATCAAAGAAGTTTAATGGTAATTTTAGGTTTAATATGTTAATAGAAAAATGTTCAACAACTCCTACAGGAAAAAGGTGATCAATACCTCATTTTGGCAATTACTTTACAGTGGTATTGACTTCTGCCAAAAATCATTTACCTGAATTGAGAAAAAATATACAAAATCTGTGTTTACAGAGCTAGAACTTATCTAGTGCAAATGAATAGATATGGGTGAACAACTGTAAACATAACAGATTGCAGCTGAGACAACTTTTGAGGGATATTCTTGAGGAAAGTCCTCTGAATTTGACTCATCTCTTCAATCTGCTCATAGAAAGTCAAGTTTTTTCCTTCATTAGGGAAGATTCATTGCAGCAGTTTGAACATCCCCTTCCTTCCCCTCCATGGACTGTCTGCACACCTGCCATTCCAACAGGAGTTAAACCCATGACTTTGTCAATTACCCTGGAAATTGTGTTTCACAGGGCCAGTGCTGGGACTGGGTCTGGCAATAAACTACACAATAGGACCATCTTCTCCAGTGAGCATATAATTCCCTCTGATCTCACCGTATGGCTTATCCATAGGGTCTGCCTCTGCTGTTAGGTTACTATAGTGTCTGCCAACAACAGATCAGAGACCTCAGTGTTTGAGCTTCTTTCTTTCCTCAACAGATGCTTAGAGGACCCAGAGCACTCCTTTAATGGTTAAATTAAACTGGAGCTAGCTGGAACCTACAAACCTTTGCCTCCATAATATTTGGGGTGAAGAACTGGCTCCATTTTGAACAAGGTCCCTGACAGATGAATATCACACTAACACAGAAACTCCAGCTGTACACACACATGCAGAACCTGCCATACATGCCGTGCCTCAGAACTCAGTAGTTTAGCTAGAAAAAGGAATGAATTTAACTAACGGACATAAATAACGGGACTCAGATTTTCTCCTTTTCTGAAGACACTTCAATTCTAACCTTGGTTTCTATATCCATATTCCTCTTGTTGCAAGAAGGACTTCACCTAAAGCCCACAAAAGCCAAAGTGAATTTTCATGTTGCTGTAAATGGACTTTGTGTAAGAATAAAAGCAAAAACCACACCCCTGACCAAACCTCTCTGAGTACTACAAAGAGCAATTAGAATGCAGATAGCACATTGCTGTTTCTAATTGTTCATTATCATAGCATTATAGATGTTATGGCTGTGGTTTTTTCTTCTTCTCTGCTGATGTTGCTACATCAGTAAAATGTCCCTATAGCAAATTATACAGACATATTTCAATCTGATTAAAAACTCACATCAGTGTAATTGAAAAACATCAGTAGCAGTGTTCTAGAGGGAGACAACATTCCATGTATTTTTAATAGCTGGAGGTGGGCCTTTCTTTTGCTGCAGTTAACTCACATTTCCCATAATAAGGTCCTGCTGGCCAGGATTCTGACCTCACTGAACTTGAACTGCTAGGGTTGTGCTGTTATATGCCAGGTGACTTCCTGAGTCTCATTTTTCTGGAAGTGAGACAAGGTTCCACGTGGAAAACTGTATGGGATTCTGTGATGAAAAAATTAATTTTAGAATATATGCATGCAGTACTGAATTGAGGCTGTACTCTTGACTCTTGTATTCTTGACTTTGAAATAAGTGACTTTGAACAATTTCAATGCAGCCTGCCACCTGTGGTTCCCTTGTCTTGCTCTGCAGTAGCAACGATCTCAAGGGCACAAAATCCTCTACTTAAACCCTACCCTGTATATCTGTTTCTTGACAGGAGGATCTGCAGGCTTCTCTGGTCTCTGCTGAAGGACTAGTAGGACCCATCTCCTCCTCTTGAAACAGTGAGTCTTGGATTAAAGGAGGATTTTGAGAGCTGGTAAGAGCCAGCCAACTCCACTTTACAGAGCTGTTAGTGACTGTAACGTCCTTAAAGATTCATTTTAAAGAATTGCTTCCTAAATCTTTAAATGTTCAACTGAGTGTTGATAGTCTTATCTCCCATAGTTAGTATGAATGACTGACCTTTTAATCAACCAAGCATTTATTGTTGAAGACATGTTGAATTAAGGAGAAAAGGTTGATTAATGACTGCCAATCTCTGTCTGTGTTAGTATCTCTTCAAAAGGAAGGGGAGTTATTCCCTGTATTTTTTAATTAATTGACACATTTCCTACTGTTAATTTAGCAAGTCATTATGTCATAAAGGCATTTGTCAATAACATTGTCAGTGGAGTGAATAACATTGTCATTAAAAGGTGGCTATGAAGACACACCTCAGAGATGCTTATAGAGCCTTTTGGAGATGTAAAAGAGGAGAAAAAACTTCTCATTGTCAATGGAAGTGGGTAACATTCTTATGGAAATAAAGAATCAGGGCTTATTGAAGTGTTTAATAGGTCTGGGAGTTATCTCGCTTCCTTACTAAAAATCTGCTCGAAAGAGGCTCCTAGAAAGGGAAGCTAGAAGTGTAAAGAATACAGAATATCAAGATGTAAAAGATTACCAACATCTCTGTGACTCTGGCTCTAACATTGACCTTCCATTCCTGTCACTTGTCACTCCCTTGATCTAATCTGTATAACCATTCCCTTTATCCCCCTCTTCTGTCGCAGTGCTGTTTTGTCACTCACCAGAAGTGGCTCCATTACAATTACTGCCCAGAGCAGTTACTGCCTGTCTTGACTTCTGTTTGAATGAGCCGGATAAACGTTGTCCTCTGTAGCCCTTTTGATGATAGTCACTTTCCTTGCAGTAGAGTCTGGAACTTCCAGGCTTCACTTTCCTTTTCCCATTCCCCAAGTGATTCCTCCAGCAAAATTGCTCATGGTGTATCTGCCAGTTAGAAGAAAGAATATGAACTTGAATAGGGTTTTTCTGCCTCTCACTGTTATGCCAAGCACTTTAAGGAAAGAATAATGAGCCATAGCTGACACCAGTCATTCATTACTATTGCCAGAAATGTAAAGCAAACGTAACTGCAAAGAAGCGATATGCCTGCTCTTGGATGTAAAATTATTTCGTGTTTTCCCCTCCTTATATATGATAGGAAAAAAGAACTAGTGCTCCCACAGGAAAATAAGGAAACCCTCGAGAAGTGGGAAAAGCTCTGTAGAAAATTATGTTCAATGCACTATTTCTATTTCTGTCTCCCATCTGCAGAGATGGGTCAAAAGCAAGCAAAGAACATAAATCCTATGCAATCAAAGAACCTGTTAGGAAATGTCAGAGATTCCCCTAAGCTGCCAAGCTTGAGTGCAAGATCATGATGCTTCTCTCTCTCTCCCTCTCCTCAGTGATATTCAGTATTTTCTCTTAAGCCCCAGCTTTAGAATTAAAAAGGCATTACAAACTCCTTAGCAATGAAGAGCAACAATCTACATAATAGAACAGAAAGATGTGAAAAAGCAAAGCACCTGCAGCCTGAAAGTTCAAAACCACTGGATAAATAGAATCAGCTTATCAATACCAGGGTGTTTGATTTTTTTTTCATTTAATTACATATTTTTAATCCAAACCAGGACAGTGGTCAAGGATTTACAGTGCTTCTTTTCCTTTCAGAGCAATAGCCTGATGTCCTCCAGCAACCTTAGTAAACGACTCTGGTCCACTTTTGCCATGATCTCCAAGTGCCTATTTTTCTGAAATTCAAATCTAACTCAGCTTTTAAATCTTTCCTCTATCTACTCCTAGGATACCTCACCCATCTACCTTCATGAATACAAATCTGAGCAAGCACACAGGCAGAACAGAGTTCTTCCCCATTCAAAAATTTCTTCATTTGATTAAAAGAAGTTTTAGAAAAAACCCTTATTCCTTTAAATGCAGTGAGGAGCTTTATGTCTGGTTAACAAGCTACATGAATCCACATTTCTGTTGTTTGTGGGAGAAAATAAAAGTCTGTGTCATCACCCCAACTTGTCTTTTAGCTTAACCTATTTCTAAGACTACTTTTGCTCACCAGCATGTACTTGCAGATGACTTCATTATATCAAGGCTATAAACAACACCTTTGAGGCTGTTTATTTATCAAGAACATAAATAAAAAACTCCTATAAAATTAAAGACTTGTATCTTTCCTTGACAACATGAAAATCAGTGCATAGTGAGTGAATAGCTTGTCCAAGTTTGTACAAGAATTCTTTAGAAATTATTCAGGTCCTGCATACTGCCAGTCCAGACTCCCTCAGAAATTCACTGTCAAATCAGATTGGAAATTATGAAAAGAATTTCCAGTGTTTTTGGCTAGTAAGTGAAAAGTAAAATTATTTCTTGTTCCTCCTACCAAAACAGCCCTTTAGGGGGCAGCTCACAAGTACCTAAATTATTCAGGTTCATTGTGGAGCTCTTTGACCCTCTTGCAAACACTGCCACCAAGAGGCACAGCCACCAGCACCACGTATTCTGTGTAGCTAGCCAAATCTAGTGAGAAGGTCTGTCACTGTTCATGGGGGAACATTAGCAGCAAACCTTTGGCTGACTTTTCCACTCAGTGACCTGTGTTGTTGTTTTCAGATTCCTCTAAAAGGAAGAAAATCACATCCCATCCACCACAAAAAAAAAAAAAAAAAAAAAAAAAAAAAAAAAAAAAAAAAAAAAAAAAGTTTGACTGTAGTTTAAATTCTTGCCACCTTCTACATAGGCTGTACAATGGACATGCTGCTCTATCATGTATTGAGTGCATCTGAGAGTTACTGGACTGGGAATAATGTAATCTTGGCAACAGTGGATAGACAAGGCAGCAGGACAGGCTTTTCTTTTTAAATTTTTTCAATTCACATCTTTGATGAGTAGCTCTAGGTTTACATTTTAAAGCTTTTATTGGCTACCAGATTTCATGAAACTTAAGGCAATTTTACAATAGCAGATTACATGATGAAATGTAAGTAAATGAGCAAATATGCAGTTTTCTTTCCTTGGTTTTAATTGTCTTTTGTGGACTCTCTTTTGAAATAGAACTTGTAGTGGATAATAGTATGAAAGAAGATCTACATATCTTAGATTTTTTAAAAATACAGTTCACCACTGATTAAAGTTTAAAATTAAATATGATGTTTACTTAATTAGTGATCTAATCTAAATGACTAAAGACACCAGGAGAGCATGCAAATTCACTTAGTCACAAAATATGAAAATACAAATACAGTCACATACTGTAGTGGGATGGAAGAGTGAGGATAGAAACTGTTCCCCCTTAAAGAAGAGAGATTAATAGCACCCACTGTCTCAAACGTGTTTGGGATGACTTTGTACTGATTAATCTGAGGCTAATCTGCTGCATCCAGTAGCTGTGTAGTCAGGGTGAGATTTTGTCCTAATTTATCAGCTACTTCTACAATTGTTTATTTTCATGTTTGAAAGATTTTAATAGCACACCAGCTGTCTGAATAATAGGGAACCATCAAGCCTTTTGTTTACAAACACATTTGTCTGAAATATTTTGCATGACAGGTTTCAGATTGTGACATTTACAGTGGGTCAGAGAGAAAAGAACATGAAGTAATGCCAGTGCTCATAATGAAGAGTGCTCTGACCTGATGGAAACACCTTGATTGAACACGTCATTTGTATTTCATATGAGAGCTAAACAGAAAAAAAAAAAAAAAAGATTAAATGTTGTCTCAGCACAATTTTGAGCCAAAACCTTATGCTACTTGTTTTTGAATACTGTTTTGTTTTATATAAGCCATGGCAGGTGGGGAGATGGTTACCTGAATGGTGGCAGGTAAACACTTGCTGTGCTAAGGCTGCCCGGTGCCAGAACTGGTACCTGGGTCCCTCCTGTTCTGGGCCTTCTGCTACTGGTTCCTACTTTCTCATTAGAGCAGAGATTCACTGTTGTGTTGGGCATTCACTGCTAATGACTTTCCCTAATGTTTCTCTTGTCTTTGTAACACTTCCTATTAACTGGTTTCCATTTACCACAGGGGACTCTTCTGTCAAGATCCAGTATATATGCCTCAAATATTGCCAGTCTCACTTTCTGATGCAAAAAACCTTCTCGTTGGTAATTACTTATTTTTCTTTATTGAAGGACAAAGCCTTTCTATCCAGCACTCAGATCTCATAGCAATTTGTAGTTAATTTCAGATGTTGATTTAATCTCTAATCTCCAGGTCTCATAACTGCTTCTTTTCAGTGACGTTAGGTTCGAGATTTAAAGTCCATGTTAAAAAAAAAAAAGAGCAGATGTTTTGTTTATCTTTGCTTTCAGCTTCTCCTGTCGAAAATGTCACTTCCTATTGAGCACTTCCTTTCATCTTATGCATTTCTGTTGAGACAGATAAATTCCTATGGTTCTTTTGCTTTCTTCTTCACATGTGATTTTCTTGGAGCAGCTGATTCTGAACAGGGCCTACTTCACAGTTCTTATGTTGTGGCAGTGGTACTATCCCACTTATGGCAACACCAAACAAGAGTTAAGAATTTATTTTATCAACCTGACGTGTTGTTGTGGATCGCTGCAGAGTACTTCACATTTCTATAAAAGGCCTTGAGCAAACAGATATATGTAGAAGGTATTTTGAAGAGTACTTTTTCGTCTTTTTGTGCTTTTATTTTTGGCATTCTAGTATTCCAGTGATGTTCCAATTCAAGATTTTCCTTTTGCAGAATTTTCTTTTACAAGGTGCCATATTTCTCTCTTATCCCTTTGGTTTTGCATTTTTTTGTGGATATGCAGCCATAAGCACTGCAGCTGAAGTTAAGTCATTGCTGATTGCTGTATGCTGTTATTCACACCAGCCTTCACAGCTTTTAATAGTGCCTTAAATTTGCTATTTTAGTTTGTTCTAGATTTTTCTTGAAGTCGCATGGTAATGAGATTATTGCAATTTCTACTGATATCTAAGTCCTAGTATGCACTTAGATTTTAGGCAGCTGATCTGAGTCTTGCATTGGTAGAGAGATGCCTGGGCTGTTTTGCTGTTCCATCTGTTCTTGCTATCTGGCAAATCTCTGGGTGTTTTTATGTATTATTTTTAAGAAAAAGAAATTACCAAAGCAAAACTGGAAACAGCACAATTAGTACTTAATTTCTGTGATTGTGGTTTCCTAATGTTCTTTCCACCTGTCACTTCTGATTTAATATTAAAGTCACCCACTGGAAGCACTGGAAGGAGTAAGCCTTGCTCTGGTATCACCAGTGACACCTTAGAACAGTTGCAGTACCCATCCCATCATTGCTCACAGTGCTCTGTTCACAGATCCCAGATTCCAGATCTGTCCTGTCTGACTGCCAACTCCAGGGAGATAGTCCTGAGTCTGTTTGATTTGTGTTTGGTTGGTGAGCCATCTTCCATGTGTTCTGTTAACATGGCTGCTGTAATTTGACCAAGACGTATTTCTTCTTTAGCTTGAAACATTTGGCCATTTAGTGTCTCTAATCTTAAGGTGTGAGTTTATGTTTTTAATACACTGCAATAATAGCCACTATTTTAATATCTAAAACATTTCTGCTTCATAGTAATAAGAAACACCAAACCCATCAGAATCAATAGATGTAGTCTCTGCATCAACAGGCTTTGGATCATCCCAAAAAAACACATTCAGTTTGCCAGACTGTTTAGCTTTGAGTGTTGATACCCTGTTGCCAGTCATGAAATGTTTTTTAGAATGGATGGCACCACTGCTGGAAAAAAGAAACAGGAAAAGTAGCTGGGGCTCAGCACTGTGATCAGAGGTGATGCCATTGCTGAACACATACCAGATCTTGCTGGTGAGATGCAGTCTGTGAGTAGACATTGGGGTTGTTAATGCTTTGGGGGCTCCTCTTACCCCTGGTTCAGGTGGGTGGTTTACTGAGAACTGTCCTCTAGTAGGAGGCTTTTGTAGCATCAAGGTAGCTCACCATGTAACAAACAGTGTTTGCTAATCACAATTAATGATGATGATTTGCTTCAAAATATCTGAGACTGAAAGGACATTTATTATTAAAAAAAACAAACCTCTGCATGAAATATGCAATGATGTACAATTTGCACACCTGCTGCTAAATACAAACTTATTTAAATGAATACATCTGCTGTACGTACAAGTTATCTCATGCTTTATTAGTTGTATACCAAATCATTGACTTTGTAGATTATTTGGAATATTATGTCAAGGCCAAAGGCACAGTAGAATTTAGCTGTTTCTTCTGCACATTAAATTCCCTAAAGCAGAGATTGCTAAATTGCACTATAGATCTTAAAATTTAACCTCAAATTTTTCTATAAGAAAAAGTAAAAGATGGTTTTGGCCAAATAATTTCTCTTTACTCTGTGCACTGATAGGTCAGATCTGCTACAGGATTTGCTTAGATCATTAGTGATTCATAAGTAAGAGGTACCTGAAAGAGGAAAGTGACGAAAGTTAGAATATGCTGGCAATTCCTAACTCCATGTTGAAAATCATTTTGCTAGTTACCTAAAAACTAATCTTGGTCACACTCTGATGCTTTATTTTATGTAATTAAACAAATGAGTGAGTAAAAACAAGTAGAGGCCAATGGCACAGGAGATTTAAAAACCCAAAAAAACCAAACTATCAACAAACAAACCAAAATCATTTTGTTTTCAGCTTCATTATGATATAAGACAACTAATTTTATTTTCATACCTTTGACATGACTGGCTGTTCCACTGCCAAAAAAAGCAGGGGAATTTTTACTAGTTTCTTTTCTATGAATACAATTGAGAACTACCCTATATAATCAAATCACGTACTATATGTGATTCTCCTTTTTTTTTTTTTTTTTTTCTGTTACTAATTGAGTTATATTAAGCTGGCACTGGATGAACTTTCTTACAAAGAAGATTTATACTTTTCTTCAGGCAATGTTTCATTCTCCTCTCATGTTCACTTGAAAGCCTGTCATCTGAAATCATTCTGTGCTTCAGGTTCTAGGAATCAGATGAAAGTGAAGAATGCTTTCATGCCCCATAGATTTTAATCCTGTACTATTCTGACTCAGTTATTTTAAATTAAGAAGTCTTAAAATTTCACTGTTAGAGATGTTGCATAAAAATTTTATAAAGGAAAACAAAATTAGTTTTCTATTTATTTTTTTAATTTTCTTTTTGTGAACAAGGTAAGTGGTTTCCTTTGCAAAATGAATGTTTCCAGGAAATGAAATCTCTGTACAGTGAACTTCAAAGCAACACTGACTGTATTTATTTATTTATGTCTGTAAGAACAGCCATCTTCACAAACATCTCACCATGTAGTACCATTAAATTGACAGCTTCTACTAAACAGTAGCCAGCTGAATGCCACTGCAGGAGACTGTATAAATCAGAATGTATTTTTATAATTATCTGGAAGACATGGAGAAAGGAGCTCACACAGCCACTGTGCCACACTGCTGGACTCTCTCTGGCTGCTGGGTGTAACAAATGGAGCTGATTGCTCTGCACAGCAGTGGATGACCAAAGTTCTGGATTTCATCACTCACTGTAATACTGGAAGAAAGATCAGTAACATGGAACCATGAAATTTGCCAATACTGCTACAGATATCCTTACTATTTCCTTGTGTCTCCAGACTTCAGATTTTTATGTATTTAATTTTAGTTCTGGATTAATGTGGATGCCCTTTGTTAACTTATTATATTCTGCTGGAAAGTTTTTGGTATATGGAATTTGACTAACAATGTGAAGGTTAACACAACAAGGAACTCATAAAGAAATAAATGCCAAGTAGTAAAAATATTAATAAGGAAAAATGTCAAGTGGTAAGCATAAAAAAATCCTCCTGAGTTTAAGAATTTTCCATCAAGTAAGAAAAACCCTATACAGCAATAGGACAATATAGAAATTCCTTCCATCTTGATGTTGAATAAAAAGATTGTGATACAGCCTAAAAAACATTGAAATATTTCACAGAATATCTATGATATCTTTTTAAGGTTGGTGGTTTGAACTCTCTTAAAGGTGGGCAAAAGGGGATCCTGAACACAAGGGCATCAGAGACAATAGAGTGATGGAATCACTATTTAACCACTTTAAAGAGATTCAGAGGTACAGGAATTAATTTTACATATTTCTCTTTAAAAAGGAAAAAAAAAAGCCACAGTAAAATCAAACCTTTATAAATAAAAGAGTGAAATGGTAATCATTTAATAAAACTCCTGAAATTTTCTTCCTTGATTATCATCAGACACTTTTTTGGGATAACATGAAAACATTTTTCTAGATTTTGTGCAAAATGATCTTTCATAAGGTTACAAGGCAAAAGCTGTAGTGAAAGATAAAGAATTTAATTCCTTCTAAAGAAAGACACTGAACAGTTTGTCTTTCAGAGTACAAAACAGTAAATTTGAAATGGGTTGTGTAAGGAGAGCTAGAGAAATTGTATCAGATTCTGTGATAGAGCTGACTGATATTGAACAAGGTTTAATGTGAAACAAGAGTTGCATTAAAAACAAAGCCAGTAATATATTGATAGGTAAGTGATAAAAGAGTTTTCTGACTAGAATGCATTAAATGAAGGAACAAAAACTGAAATATTTTAGGGGTCTGAGATACAAAGTGAATAGATTAATATTAAGGATAGACTAAACAGAGGGTGGAAATGTCATCTAAAGGATTAATTTATGAATTTCATTACCAATATAGAATGCAGATCTTCAGAAGAAACAGAGATTATCTGAAATATTTAAATGGGAGGGGTTGAGACTTGTATCTTTTGTATATCTAACTACAATTATTTAATAAAAAGTTCATTTCAATGCCAAATGCCCTATTTAAAAAGAATTTCTCAGTGTTAAACTTGACAGTGTTTAATGATTGTTATCATGCTTTATTTTTACTGTATAGATATTTCTATTATCATGTTCTCAAATCAACAAACCTTTGTCTCATCCAGAATTGTTAAATTAGTATTATTTTTTTCATAAAGCACTTTTCAGTGTTTTATTTAGGCTTGAAATTCTAGCAGTTCAATTTTTATGTTGTACCATATATATATAACTAAGCAATCCTGCAATGTTTCATTGTATAAAAAAACTGTTATTGTATCTTGTGCCAGCTGATTTGAAATTGCATTAGGTGATATCCAGACACAGCTTATTTCTTTGTTCTTGATTTCAGTTTCTACAAAGAGTGCTATGATCAATCAAGTGCATATTTCAAAGTATCACCTTCACATGCTACTAAACCCTTTCTCTAGTAGCATGTGATCTTTTTGCTACATGCATTTGGGACAGGCAAATGGGGTGGGGCACACATTCCAATATACTTTGTAGAAATATGTGATTAGCAAGTCTGATGATGGCCTCCATTCCCCGTGAAGGGGGCATTTTTTATGCCTTTCAACTTGGCAGGAAATTTTCAGTGAGGAAAATTTGCTGTCTCTACCTCATGCAGCATAAGCAGGCTGGGTGCACAGATGCTTATTCTGCAAGGCAATTCCCTTAGACTTGCAATAGTCAATAATAGTTTAAAAAATGCACAAAGAGAGAAGAAGAAAGGGAGGAAAAGAAAAACGGTCAAACTTCTGAAATTTTTTGTTCATTAATGAATAAAAAAACACAGCAGAGTTTGTGTGAATGCAAATGACTATGGTCAGCTTCTTTTTGTGACTGCATTTTTCATCATATATGTCATTTTTTTCACGAAGCACCGTTGCAGTTGACTAATCTACACTGCTGGGATTGTGAGATACAAATAAGTACACAGGGTACAAAAGGATCATTCAAACATTTCATCTCAAGGTTGACTGACTGCTTTTTGGGAAGTCCTTTATGATGTGAAATTAAATTGAAGTACATTTTCTGTATCTTGTGGTTCTTGCTGTTGCTTTGCTGTCTCTGTGTGTTCTACTAAGATATGATCCCGTTATTTATAGGTCTTGGTTTTTGCTAACGATTCCTGCTATTTGCTCAATTTCATATAAGAAAAATGTATTAATTACTCCATGCCCTAAGTAAATTTAGGTGTATCACCTTTAATATTAGTGTTCAGATCAACTGTGCTCTTGTGCTCTACCAGGCCCTGGGCAGAAAGACTAAGGCTTCTGTGTTGGCTTACCTTTGGTCTTGGGAAACTTAACTCTCCCACATTGCAGAACCCCATATTTGTAGATGGAAATTTTATTTTATTTAGGTCACAGGATGCTTATGTGGAGATTTGAAGCACTAATATTCCAGGAAAATTTTACAGTCTATCTTTATGTTTCACATTCTTACTGTTTTGAAAGAATTGCATTGTTCTTGGAGTTGGTGAATAATACAGCCAGGCCTGTTGACAAGCTGTGAGACTGAGGATGAGATAATCTTTTTATATGTACAGCAGATATATAAGGCCTGTATTGATCTTTTTCCTTCCTTTTAGTTTTACATTATGAATGGCAGTTGTGTTCTGTGAAAGTTCCTGTCACTGCTATTAAGATAAATCATCTGATATCCTGCAGAGGAGAGGTTTACAATTTATCTTGTTTGCATAGAAAAGACTGTTTTTTTATTTTGCCCAAGAGTTTCAATGCAGTATGCAGTAATAATAAAAAAGTCTTAGCATATGGGAAAGTTTCAGCAATTAGCTTTTTAGATTGAACAGTAGATCTGAAAACAAGAGCTGCTAGTAACTCTCTGTTCCCTCTTTTCACAGAACTCTTGAAATCTATTTTATGCAGGTGAAATTTCAATTTCAGCTGTGATTTGCCAATACACTTCAGTAAGCCACAACCAGTATGTCCAATCTGCTGTACTCTGGGCATATGACCCTTATCCATACATGAAGAAAACTTTTAATCATATGTTCATTAATCTCCTTGAATTTACTAGCCTGGGATGTGGAGTTTATCTCAGGTGTGCCATAGTTTTACCATTTTGTGTTATGCTTTTAGACACTCAGTCTGTATAGCTAAAGCAGGAGGGGTGGAACCAGTAACTGATTCTGGAACTGAATTTATCCAGCTGACAGTAAAAGGACTGGCTTGTGACCCCCTTGTGCTTTTTTTATTTGGTGATTTTTTAATGCGACTCTTTGGTGCAGGAGATAACAGACTAGAATCCCTTTAGATTAAAACTAGAACCCAGTCTCTTGCATTCTGGGTAAATGCTATGACTAAAATCCTGTCATGAAAAAAGCTTACTCATAAAGACTACTCACACTCACCAGCTTATGGATATTCTTAATTAATAACTGACCTTGCCCTGGTGATTACTTCTCAAAGTGGTCCAGCCAGTGCTCTTACTACTGCCTGTTCAGGACTGATACCCTGATAACATTTGCTTCTGTCCTTATTTAGTACTCCCATCTAGCATGGATGATCTCATTGGGCTGTCTCTGTAGTTAATGTGGAAAGAGATTCTTCTCCATATGTGCAGAGTTGCTGCAGTGGGTTTCTGTGCTCTATTACCCTTCAGGTACAGTTCATTTCTCATTGCCATCTGTAGAGGAAGCCTGGGAAGATTTAACCTCATCAGGATCAAATGAATCTTTGTGAAAACCTTCACCACTCAGGTGTTAGAGAGAGTGATCTTTTCTTTATGTATATGTATTGGTAGAAGGCAACTCTGGATTTCAAGTGGAAGAAGTATCTAATGTGCAACCAGGACTGTTTTTTGTGTTCCTGGGTCTCAAAACAAATCAAAAACATTCTTGGTTTTGAGTTTTTTTGTAATATGAAGGCACCGCTTTTTGTGGGTCATCCTTAGACCCACCAAGTTCTCCTGTTGTTAGGCTTCTTATACACTCAAAGCTCAATTTTTTTAGACTTCCTATTAGAGATGAATACCCAGTTTTTTGTAATGGATCTTAAACTAATTGTGAGGAAAGTATATTTCCAGTTACTGCCTTAGGGAAAGCAGATTTAGACTTTCTTACCAATACAGAAAAGATCATACAGAGATTAGGAGAACTATGTTCTTAGTTGCATATTGAAATCCCATTCTCCAGTTTCTTTGTTATGTCCTTAGGTGTGTCTCAGTTTTACACGTTTTAGCTGATTTTGTTTTGTGCCAGATGAGTTTCTCAATACTTTAGCTCTTTAGTTTATCTTACATACTCTGGGATGCCTGATTGCAGCATATTTTAAATCTAAGGTTTTTGGGATATTTTGGTCTTGTTGAGAGAAAAAAATAGTGGATAACTGGTGGGAATGAGAAGTAAAGTTTCTGAACTCATAAGAAACCCTAAAGATCATTTAATATACTTGATTCTTACATGGACTTAGTTGTGCAGTAGGTGAACTTATTGCAGCATTGCTTAAGACATGAGACAACAAGGTGAGATGTAACATGTTTAATAGAGATTTTTTTTTTTTTTTTTACCAAACCATTGGCAATATCTTATCGCA
Source organism: Cettia cetti (assembly GCA_013401135.1). NCBI lineage: Eukaryota > Metazoa > Chordata > Aves > Passeriformes > Sylviidae > Cettia > Cettia cetti. Next base: position 2,510 of record VZUI01060423.1, on the reverse strand, counting down.
CTAAAACAGGCATGGGCTTCTTACATTCAGTTTTGAGAGGCTGCTAAAATCCAATATGTGTAGAGCACTTTTAAATGGTATTGAAACAGCTTGTCTACAGAAAAGATAAGTAGCCTTGAACATTAGTGTCTTCCACACATGTTCACTTTCTGAAACAAACTTGTGTTTACTAGGAAAGAAAGCAGTTTTTCTTTATTGTTTTGGTCATGCAAAGGGACCCTTTGTAGAATCCCTGAAACCCTTGCCACTCCTATGAATTCTGATTTTATTTTTAACTTTTAGTATGTCCCTATTACTTCAGTATAGTTTTGGAAATGAACAGTAGTATAAATGATCAGTTTAGATGCATAGTCAGTTAAACAGTTCCAGACCCATATTCTCTTTCTGAAACCAGTTATTGTGCTCTTGACCACAACTGTAAAACTAAATGCTAAGACCTTCCCAAATTGGTCTGCTTTAGGAAAAGCCTTGCCAGCAGGTATGGTAAAAGCAGGTGATTCTTCTTCTCTGCTCAGTCCAGGTGAGTCCACATCTGGAGTAGTGGGTGTAGTCCATGGCTCACCAATATAACAGACATGAATATACTGGAACAAGTCCACCAAAGGGCCCTGAAGATGATGGAGGTGTGCGTGCATCTTCCATTCAGGGGAGCTGAGACTTTTCTTGGAAAAGAGAAGGCTTGGGAGGATATTGGGAAGTAAAGTGAAAGAGCCAGACTCCTCTCAGGGGTGTTCCTAGTGGCAGGACCTGGGGCAATAAGGACAAATTGAAGTGAGATATTCATGTACAATTAGGAAATAAGCTGTTACAGTGAGTTTAGTCAAACACTGGAACAGGTTACACAGAGAAGTTGTGGGGCCTTCTTCATAGAGATGCTCGAAACATGTCTGGACACAGCCCTGACCAACTAAAACTGTCCCTGCTCTGAGTCAAGTGGTGAAACTAGATGATGTCCAGAGGTCCCTTTCCACCTCAACAGTTCTGTGAAAACAGAGTGGCTGCTTCCATATTTCCTAGTGAATATTGCCTCAGGTCTAAGCTAATGCCTGAATCTCACCCAGGAATATATTGGTAAAAGCTTCTTTGACCTGAGCCAAATTGCAGCTGGGATCATTCTCATATGGAGTGGTGTTGAAAAAAAACACAGAAAATGTGCAGGTGTCTTTGTGATATTAAAACCTTTCAGGCGTTTGACAATGTATCATAGAGTCAGAATGGTCTTGGTTGGAAGGGACATTAAAGATCATCTAGTTCCAACCCACCTGCCATGGATGAGTTATCATCCGCTAGACCAAAGCTCAGAGCTTCATCCCATCTGTCCTTAAACACTTCCAGGGGTGGGGTATCCTCAGCTCTCTGGCAACCTGTTCCAGTGCCTCACCAGATCCACATTAAAGAGCTTTTTCGTAATATTGAATCTAAACCTGTTCTCTTCCAGTTTCAAGCCATTCCCCCCTTGTCTTGTCCTTACATGCTCTTGTAAAAAAGTTGTCGTCCATTTTTGTTGAGAGTTGTTGAGATTCCTTTCAGGTACTAGAAGGCTGAATTCAGGTACTATTAGGTCACCCCCAAGCCTTCTCTTTTCCAATCTGAACAAAATTAAACTAAAGTAACTGCTACTTTATCTGCCTCGTGTGGATTGATATGTTGCAATTTTTATTTTCTTCTCTGTTTAATATGAGAAGTAAACAATTTGCAGAACACAGCAACTGAGGATTTTACTTAACAAATTTCTTGCTGATATGTGGCCCAAGTAAAATCCTCAAGCACTTTTGCTCTCTTTATGTGCCACTTTCTAACTATAGGTTTTGTCCTTTAGTACAGTTCAAGGTACACTGCCGTGTTTTGACATATTAGGTAAGAATTCTTGGTGCCTCATGAAATAAACATCATTGGAAATGTAGGTGCAATCAAAATTAGGTGTCTAGATGCTATGACAACAGAGATATAAACCTTCTAAACCAGGCAGTTTCATGCTATTATCATTAAGGGAAAGTCCTCCTTCATGCTTTCCTCTGTCATTATCAGATTTTTTTGAGTGTTGCTGTTTCATTTCTGCAGAACGCTAATGCATATTGGGTGCAGTAAAATATACATTGGGTCAGTAAAATATACAAATATTGTCCTCTCCCATCTGAAAAAGAAAAAAAAACCCACCCACATCCCAGGTGATTATTTTAGGCTATTTGCACATGCAAGAAAGAAGAGCAAAACAGCCACATGACCTGTGTCCCAAGACAACCTTTTCTCACACCAAAATAACCCAAACAAACCACAAAACCTACTGGGAGATGAAGTCTTAATCATCAGTACAACTTGCCCACAAATGCCTCTTAGGAAGTAGATGTCTCAGGGTACTAGGACTGAAAAGTCTCTCCTTAGTCTGGAGAGACTGCTAGAATATCCCTCCTATGAAGATAGGCTGAGAGATTTAGAGGAGAGGAGAGGAGAGGAGAGGAGAGGAGAGGAGAGGAGAGGAGAGGAGAGGAGAGGAGAGGAGAGGAGAGGAG
>VZUI01060410.1:0-29413 GCA_013401135.1 Cettia cetti | reverse complement strand
TCACCCTACTGCTGGTCAGTCCCACCGAGCTGTTGTCACCCTGCTGGAGTGATGTCACCCTACTGCTGGTCAGTCCCCACCGAGCTGTTGTCACCCTGCTGGAGTGATGTCACCCTACTGCTGGTCAGTCCCACCGAGCTGTTGTCACCCTGCTGGAGTGATGTCACCCTACTGCTGGTCAGTCCCACCGAGCTGTTGTCACCCTCCTGGAGTGATGTTACCGCGCCGGGAACTCGCTGCCCGTGGCCTCCCCAAGAACCACCCGCAGCAGCAGTGCTCTGGGAACTGACCTGCCACTGCCGCCGGCTCCTCCTCCTCCAGGGACTCCTGGGTGAGCAGCTCTGCCAGAGGGGACAGGGGGTAGCAGCTGTTGAGGTTGAGGCCCAGCATGAAGTTGTGCACCTTGCCGGCGCGGCCCTCGCGCGTGTTGAACAGGGCGCTGTCCCCCACCAGGGCCATCAGCATGCGCTGCACCCAGCTCTCCTGGCTGCTCTCCTGCAGCCTCTCCTGCCTGCCCTCAGCGCCCTCCGTGCCTGCACACAAACAGCAAAACACCCTGCAGTGCTACTCAAACGCAGCAAGTTTGAATACCAACCCCAGTCTTGCAGGGGCTGTAAAATATAGGACCTACGAAAATAAAACAACTTCCTTCAACAAGCCAAGGGCTGGATGATGGAGCTTTGCCTCAGTGATTTCACAGGAGTGCAGAGAATTCATCCTTTCGACTTCACAGCCCAATGAAACCTTTCATCTGCACAATAATGTGGGTGTGTCCATCAGGGAAACAGACTGGGAATGAGAGATGACCTGAGCAAGACTTAATTAGTCTGAGGGCTTTCTCTAAGCTCTGCTGGGCTCAGGGATAGACCTGAGCTGATAAGGCCCATATCTGATGCAGACATAAATTCATCTGGATGTGCATTGACAACCTTCTTCACCTTTCCTGCCTGTTAGAAATCCAGCTTTCCTCAGGAAAGCAGAGTTAGGATAATGGGGAATTCTAAAATATCTGAAATTATCATTACAGTAAACTGTAAGCTACAATTAATATCTGGCTTTAATTAACTAAAGAGTACAATGAAAGATCCAGACTTAGATGTCTGCAGTTGGAGCTTGCAGTAAAAATGACCTGGACTGCACCACCCTGCATTCATTCACCTGTCAAAACTTGACTTTTTGGGGTATTTGGATAAGAAAATAATTCAGGCTCAAGCTTGATACTTTAAGCTCAGCTTTTAAACTTGCTTCTTTAACCCATGCTTTAAAGGAGCTGAGTTTTATATAAGTAGAGAGAAAAGAAGCCTCAAGAGAAATCCAATAACATTCTATGGAAGTGAGAAGGATTTCAAGTGTTTACAATCCCAGATTTGTTGGTTATTCACTATGGATACCAACTGGGAGAGAAATGTGTTTGGTGCTGGCTGTAGTGCTTAAACAGGAAATCCCCAAATAAACACAAAATCTGGTACCACCTACAGTTTTACACATAAGGGGGGTTGAAGAAGCAATCACTGAGCTGAGCTAATGACATAATTCCCTGTCTCACCATATAGGATTTTCTTTTTTTTTTTTTTCTGTATATCCTGAAATCACAAACACCTGCATTCCCATCTTTGCTTCAATTTCTAAAAATAAAACCAGATTTGTGCAGGTGAAAATCACCTCAAAAATATAATCAAATACAGAAAGCTGACTAACACACCAGAAACATCCAGGTGCTTTAAGTACTTTGAGATAATTGTCAATAGAATTGTTTCCTCCCACTGCCCAACATTCCCTTTGTGGTTGTGCCTCTTCTGAGCACCTGGATTTGGGCATTGTTACAAACACTGTGCCATGCATGAGGAATTTCCTGTATCAGACCTCATTTGTAGAGGTGCTAGAAGACACCTGTGAATGCTGGAAGCACACATTAAACCATTCTCTGGCAAATATTTGATCAAGAAACCCTTGAAAACAATGGATAGTGTTGGTTTAGGGGGCTGGCAGCAATTCCAAGGTGCCTCTGAGCTCAGCAGCTTGCTGGAAACAGAGTTCTGGAGAGCTCTGGCTCAGCAAACAGAATTTTTGGTTGTACGTGAAATTCCAGACATGTGTGAGAGAATCACCTGATGATCAGTTTGAGCAGGAGACATGAAGTGAAGCCCAGAACCTTCTGGGGTCTCTTGTTCTCTGTTTTGCTGAGCCACACAAAAGCTGATGGAAAAAGGAAATGATGAAATGGAACCTGAGCATTTCCTTACCTTTTGGATGCCGTGATTCATCTTCACTGTCTGAGCTGTCGTTGCTCACAAGGTGCTTTAGCCTGATATTTTCTGTTGAAAGAAATATAAATTCCTTTAAACTGCTGGGGTCTACTGGCAGAAAAGTTAAGAATTTCAAAACAATCTGAGTCATAAAATTCTCATAGCCTTTGAAATAGAAAATACAGCTGAAGAGACTGGGTCATGCTGTGGACATTAGAACATGAACAGCAGATCCTGGATTTAGCCTGCAATTTTTGGGCTTGAAAAGAAAATGTAACCCTCAAGCAGTAACTCCCACTCCTCTCTGCACCACATACCTGACACACTTTATTCACCTTCATTAAAATGTAGGTGTTTAGCTTCTGTCCTCTCAGTAGCTCCTACTGAACTAGGAAAATGTTACTGTGGTGCCAAGGTGGAACTGGGACATCTCCAGCTCTGGTCCAGACTGGTTCAAGCCACATGAATATTTTCACATCTGATCTCACTTCAAAGAATATTTTTTAAATGATATGTGAAATGAGTCACAGATGACAGATAACATTCTGTGTCTCACTATCGTTTAAGAGCAGACTTTTCCATGATCACATTTATTGACAGGGATCCTCCAGAGGAGGTGTTAACACTCGTGAGTTGTATCAGAAATAGGAAACCTGGAGGTCTCATTCTCGTCCATAAAGAAGAGATTATCAAACACCTGAATTCCATCCATTAGGAGGCAGACAGAGGTCATTATTTAAAAACTATCTCAATCCACATTTTCTCTTCTTGCTCTTCAGAAAGATCTGGCTGTCTAGGACTATTTATGGGTCAGATCTTCCCCTGTAATGCTGCCTTCTCAATAGGAAACTGAAGTGTAAAAAACCTTTCATCATTAACTCCGTTCTCAGATGAAACTCGATGAAGTGCATCCAAACCAAGCCACAACTCTTTCTTTACATTCATCTTGCCATTTGTGTGCCAGGAGTGAAACCAAAACGACTCAATTTGCAAGCAAAGGACCAGAAACCAACAGATTGTGGTCAGAATGGAGCAATTAAACAACCCAGAGATGAGAAAGCTTAGGTGCATTTTGCTAATCCCTTTAATAACACAGCCCAGGGCCAAGAGACTAGACTATTAACTATCAAATACTGGCCAGCTTCTGCTCCCCAAAAATCACACAACAACATAAAGAGAGGATTCTATTAACTACCAGAAGAGAGCTGGATAGATGCACATGACTTTTCAGACCAGAAACAAAAGTGAAAGAAAGGAAAGAACATTCCCAACGCTCCTTCCCCACCTCAGCAGCATCCAGCAGTGCCAGCAATTAAAGGTAATTAATCCCACATTCTTAAATGACTACAAGAAGTGCCATCCTTCCAGGGAGAATCTTGCTAGTAATTGCCCTGCATAGTGGAATTATTTACAAATAGTACCTAATTCTTCTTCCATGGTGGGCCCTTTATTCTGAGAATTGGAGACACCAAGGACTCTGTTAAATAATATTGAAAATGCACTGCCCCAGACACCTGAAAGAGAAAAAATAAACAATGAATGGTGCTTGGCAGAAGGAAAATAAACTCCACATATCTTAATAAGCACTATTTAAGCAGTTGGTTGCTCTCTGAACACACCTCTGAGTTTGGAGCAGGCCAAGTCATCAGCTCAGATGTCCAAATCAAAACAAAATCCGATGGAAACAAGAAACAATCCATACCTGCGAAATCTTTAAAATGAACATCTTCCCACAAACTCAGAGCTCCACTTCCTTCTCTTTGTGTGACTGCACTTAAAAGTCCATGAACTACTGAAATTGCTTTTATTTTTAAACCTTTCTGTCACATACTCACCCATCAGGAAATGCAAGGGATTTTCAGCATATTTCTTCACCACTGTCCCCATAAAAAACTTGCTTCCAAACAAATCAGGAGACATGAAAGTGCCATACTTGGCCATTCCAATTTCATATGGACTGAATTCCACCCAGTCTGCAAAGTCAGAAACAAAACTGTGCTCAGTCAGAAATCTCAGCCTGAATAGAAACAGAGGAGGAAAACACAGGAATGAAGCTAAGAAATCTTAGTGAAATGATAGTCAGATAACCATTAGGAATATCAAATCAAGGTATGTGATGTCTCAGCAGGTAAAGAACCCTCATTCTCTCTTATCACAATAAACTTCAGTGACAAGAATGAGGCTGGAAAACCAGAGTATAAAAGGAGAGATCACAAATGGGGAACACACAGTGACATCTGGTTTTCATCCCCTGCTTCAGCATGATTCCCTGCCACATGTGGGTCTCAGCTCCAAGCTGTTTTTCCTTCACTGCAATTCCACCAAAAATATGGAGAGCAGTGACAGAGGTGGCACAAAACCAATCACTGAATATCCCAAGGGTTGTGAAATATTCTCACGGTGGCATTTGGATTCTACCCAAACCTAAAGTTTTGCAGGAAATCCAATATCAAAAGGCAAAGCTGAGAGGCAACTGATAAACTTATCAATTCAGCCATTGCCAAAGATACCTTTAAAAGTCCATTTTGTTGAGCAGAGAGCTCAAGAAAAATATGGAATAGAATGTTCAAAAGCATTTTCTGATCTTAGCAGAAAATATCAGAAGTGATTTGCATTCTATTGATGCAGGCCTTTGAGAATGGATCTTAGCTGACTTGGAAACACTTTTTTTTTTTTTTTTTAATACCAGTGGAGTTGCTTCCATCAGAGAACTCAGTACAAAAAGGGAGCAAGTAACAAACAAAACATATCTTCTCTTTTTAGCATTTCACCCATTCGTCTATTTCACTTTCCCTATTTTTAGCAGGGACTGATTTCTGGAAATAAATCAGAAGTAAATCTGAAAAAGAAAGGCAAAAGAGACAGCTTTGAAATATCCCCCATATGTCATGGAATGCCATCCACCCTCAGGATATTCCTGCTGATGTGTGGAGCAGAAGGTGAACACCTGTCCTGAAAAGGAAACATTTAATCATGACTGCTGGGAGTTTCATTTCACAGGGTAGTGCTTATCTGAGCTAAGTCAAATACAACATCCTATTTTCCAAATAAATCACCCACAAATCTTCACATTCACTGGAGCAGAAGGAAATTCCTCTGAAGACCCAGTCCAGGAATCTCATATTTACTTTTAGCTGTATAAACATGAATTGGCAGATATGTATTCAGAACCAGAGTGACAGTAAAGAGGAACTGAGAATTAGAATTAATTTGTGTTAGTCCACCTCCAGCTTGCATTTACATTGCAGGAGATTTCTCAAATCACAAAGCCTGCTCAGGAAAATAAAATTCCTGCCTTAAAATCAATGTAAATTAGGAAGCATAAATATTTCTGTTCAAAATTTAATAAAACTCTCACATCAGGAACAGCTAAAAGGAGGAATAGAGCTTAAAATAAGAAGCAATCAAGATCTAGCACCCTCTATAATGAAGAGATGTCAGCCTCAAACGGCAAACCCAAGATCCACTGGTACAAGGAATACCTTTTTCTAGAACACAATAAAGCCTCCAGGTGCTTCTGATCTTGCTTAGTGAGAGACATTATTAACGAAAGATCATTTTGGTTTTAAAACAGTAACCCAAATAAAATTTATTGAAAACCAAAAGTTCATCTAAAACCCAAAATACTCCTATTTTCAAACAAAAAGGTATCAGTTTCCTAAGTAAAAAGACACATTTTTCCATGAAATATTTGGCCTAATTGACAATTCCTCATTTTCATTTCCAACCAAAGCTTTGACAGCAACTTCTCCAAATAACTATTTTAGGAAATACCATGAGGTATAAACCTGAGGCAAACCACCTGGCACTTCATTTCCAGTCTTGTGTGTATATATATATATAAAGAGAGAGATAGATACAGACATCCTTATCTTTGTGTAGCATCTTCCACAACTGGACCCACTCTCAACTGAAGCTATCAGAGGGGATCAAATACAAGTATTTTGGAATAAATACAAATAAAAGAGGTTTTTTGTGCTACCAACAGCACTTTACACTGGGCAAGAAGTGAAAAAGAGGCATTATATCTAATTTGTTTGTCCAATTTTAATCATGTAATCATTAAAGTTGGTAAAGACCTCTGAGATCATCGAGTTTAACTGTTGATCTCACCCTTCTCTGAAAGAGAAGGTGACTGAGGACATTTTCCTTTCCCTGTTTGATACACTTATTTAAACATCTTTTCCCTGTTGGAGTCACTAGGTTTCTCTTTGGCTTGGCACTCCTACCTGAATTTGTGATCACCTATCCCTGAGTAACTTCTTGTCACTCTGTCAGATTCCCAGAAGTCAGATGCAAGCAGTCTCAGGTGCATTTAAAAAAAAGGGGGGTTTAACCAACCACACACCTCTCTCCTTGCCACAAGTGACTCAACACAGATTAGGAACACACCTGCAAACATCAGCTCTGAGACATCTGGTTTGACATGCAGACAGGTGAAGAGTGGCAGAGCACACTGGGCATTATTGACCTTCTCTTTCATATTGCTCAGAGTGGTGTCCATCCTCTGCAGGGAAAGAAACACATGGGTCCCAAATACATCCTGTAAAGCTCTGCTGATATATATATAGATATATATATACATATATGTAAGTATCACATATTTTTATTTTATATAAAGATCTGGGAGACTCATCCTGTCAATGAAATTTGAGAAGAAAAGCTTTTCACTGATGTGTCAGGTTCTGATTTAAATTAAACATCTGCACATCTTTTTCACCCCTTGGTCAACAGCGATTTCTAACCAACTTCACACAACCATTAACAGCCTTTCAGCATCAGAATTCTATACATCTGCCACTAAAAGCTGTGTTGCATCTTTTTCAGTGTTTTAAATTGTTTTAAACCCACTATCAGTGTACACTCATGAGGGATACAAGTGTATAAAACACATCTGCAAATCAAATCTGCAGATCTAAAACACATTTCAATGTTGCCACAAGATCAAATCCAGCTGCTGCTCACCTGACTCATTTGAACTGGAAGTCTTTGTGCCTGATTCAGCCAATTAGGAATTTTCAATTATAGAATACAACAGTGTTGTGTTCTCCTGCTGTCTTTTTTTCCAAAAAAAAACCAAGGGGATCTTTCACATTGAAATTAGTACTTTTTTTAAGCAAATACTGCTTCTTATAGCAAAATGTGCACCCTTTATTAAATGTCACTAAAGTAATTTCAAAAAAAAAATAGTGACAGTGAGAATTATCTAAAAGAGCTTGGCAGCTTTGACAGCATCAGAAGCCAGCACTCACATCATGGATCAGGGTCTCCCCTATGAGCATCCCAAAGATGTCTGTGAAGGTGACAGGCTGCCCTGAGCTCTTCTTGTTCCACAGAGCATCGATGTAGCGCTTGACCTTCTGAGGGGTGAGCAGCAGCAGGGGGTTGTGGCTCACGGAGTTCATCAGCTCCTCGTTGATCTCCTTGGGGCCCTTGGCTGGGAAGTCCGGGTGGGAATACAGAGTTGACATGTACCTGCAATGACAAACGGGCTCTGGCACCCAACCTGCTGCAGAGTCAGCTGCCTGAGAGCTACAAAGCTCCTAAGTGAGTTGATACAGTCACTGATTCAATCAGGTTAATTAACTCTCCATTTATACAGGAAATTGTCGTTCCCTTTTTCTCAAAGCACAGAAAGCTGAGCAATTTGTTCTAAATGTAAGCATAGGATCAAGCACTCAATATGCATTTTCCATAATGTGTATGAAGTGATGAAAGAGTCCTCATTTTTCTGTTTAAGGGATAACAGAACATCCTAAGCTGAAGGGCCCTCCTCTAGTTAGCACAGCTGTTTGGCAGACTGGAGGTCTGTAAGAGGCACCTCTCTGCCCTCCAGCTCATTATCACTACTGACAAATTCCTAAAATATCTCAGTGTATCACAGAATCCCCAAATGGTTTGGGTTGGAAGGGACCTGAAAGCCTCTCTAGAGCCACCCCTTGCCACGGGCAGGGACACTTTCCACCACCCCAGGGTGCTTCCAGCCCCATCCAGCCTGGCCTGGGGCACTTCCAGGGATCCAGGGGCAGCCACAGCTGCTCGGGACAACCTGTGCCTCCCCACCCCCACAGGTGTCACCCTGTTTTCAGCCTTCTAAATTGGAGTCAGAATTTTTTCACACACTTTCATGTAAACAAAGCAATGTTTTTTGTAAATATCTATATTGTTTACATTCCTTTCTGTAGGAGGGACAATTGATGGACACTTTCTCAGACCAGTGGAATTGAAGAGGCTGAACCTCAGTCTTCCAATGTGGTCTCATTTCTAGAAATCTATATAAGCTGAAAGAAAAAATTTAACTTCCTCTTTTTTCCTGCTCCGACTCTGCTGTGGCCTCTGCGTCTCTCTTGGGACAGCAGTGCATCACACAGGAAAGGATTTCTTCCCAATATCCCATCTAAACTCACTCTCTGCCAGTGGGAAGCCATTCCCCCTTGTCCTGTCCCTCCATCCCTTGGAAACTGTCTCTCTCCGTGTTTCCTGTCAGCTCCTTCAGGCACTGCAAGGCCACAGTGAGGTCACCCCAAAGCTCCTCCTCTCCAGGTGAACAATCCCAGCTCTCCCAGCCTTTCCTCCCAGCAGAGCTGCTCCATCCCTCTGATCCCCCTGGAGCTCCCCTGGACTCTCTGCAGCAGCTCCAGGTGCCCCCTGTGCTGGCCCCAGGGCTGGGGCAGCTCTGCAGGTGGGCTCTCACCTGAGCCCAGGGGCAGAGGGGCAGAACCCCCCGTTCCCTGCTGCCCAGGCTGGGCTCAGCCCGGGCCAGGGGCTCTGGCCTGGATATGGCCCCACTTTCAGGAGATGATTCTTCCATAATAAACTGAAGCACAGTAACTACCACCTGTGCAGAGAGTTAGCTGCCTGTGAGGATGTGTAAGAGGCAAATCATGAGTTTGTTACTAAGAAACAAGTTTAGTTTTATGCAAACAAAGCTCAGACACACGTGCAGGGAGCCCTGGCTTCCACCTGGTTGGGTTAGGCCACACCAAGACTCCAGACAGGCCCTTCTAATCTATGAGAGGCTCATTTACTACTATTTACCCAGTGACCTGGCTCAGGTACACATCCCTTACTCCAGGCACAGCTCTGAGACACACATGGGGTCAGCCTGGCCCTGAGGTCATGCCCAGCCATTTCTGTGACAGCACAACCAGGCCTGTCCCACGTGGGCTGCCAGGACTCCATCCACGGGCTCCACGTCAGCTCCTGGGTGCAGGGAAAGGGGAATGCAGCTGGAGAAGTCAGCACAAGGTTGAAGCAAGATGGCAGAAAAGCATTGCTCCAAGGTTAGGCATGCAGCTGGGGGGACAAGCAAAAACCTGCCTCTCCCACCAGGAAAGGAATTCTCCACCCTTCAGGAAAAAAAAGAAAAGAGAATTATTCCCAAGTTATAGACTGCATGGAAAAGGAAGAAAAGAAAGGGAGTGCCAAAGTGTCAATTTATTTATTCATCAAGCAAGGAAAGACTGAAGGGTGATATCAGAGAGCAAAGGCAAATTTGTTCAAACACAACTGTCTCCAGTCTGTTTCTGACTGGAGCAGTTCAGATAATCTCACTATTTTAACTCAGATTTTATAGGTTTACCTTAGATCAACTACGTATTCACCCCTGGGTTTTCCCCAAAATAGACCTCACAGCCAGCAGAGTGACGTCTGTGCAGAGCAGGGATTGCAAACCCTTCCCCAGAAACAGGGAATGCTTCAACACCACACTGCACTATTCCACTGCTCTTCATCCACCTTCTGCTTTGCACAGCTGTGACAGAAGTCCATCCATGTCTCTCAATGATGAATCTGCCCCCACCACCAGTGACAGGAAACACATGTTCTGACCTTTTATAGTCCAGCCTAAAGGAGAAATTTACTCCATTTCACAGACACTTCTGGCATTTCAAAACCTCCCAGCATTCTGAAAGCTTCCCTCTAGCCTGGGAGGGGGGAAGCCAGCTTCACACAGTGAAAAATAATTGACAAAAAAACTCATAGAAAAAAAAGGAATCTAACTGATCATTATCTCCTTCAAGAGTCAACTCTGGGGTTAGAGTGTGGAATTAAAATTCATGTGTTTCCTTGGAGCTAAACCAGGTGATGAAACTCATCCCAGGCAGATTCCCCACTCCTTTATATTACAACAAGTCTTTTTCTCTCAAAGAATTGAGACAGTTGTATAATCTCATCCTTGAGTCAGAAAGGACCCTGGAGGTCTCCTGCTCAGTGCAGAGCCAGCCTTAGTCAGATGAGGCTGCTCAGGGCCGTGCTCAGTCAAGTCCAGCTTTGCCATGACCACTGCCTGAGTCAGACTGAGAGGATGACACTGTCCCCAGCCTACTCAACACATTCCAGTGCTTGGCCACTCTCACTGCAACATAGTTTCCCTAGGAGTTAATGCAATTACTCCTTGTCCTTTCTCTGGGCATCTCCAAAAAGAATCTGTTTTCTTCACAGCTAATTATCAGGGACTGAAGATAACAGTAAGATATCCCTCATCAATACCTATGCCTGGTCCTCAAGGCTAAATGAACTATTTTAAAACCTGATGCATTGTCTAAATTAAACAGTGCCAGTGGGACTGAGGCAGCGGGTAATACACAGTGGGCTGCCCTGCAGGGTGGCAGCCAGGCCCCAGACATTCCCAGTAAATTCACCAGGATTTTACACTGAGTGTAAAATGGAGCAAAAGGTCTTTCAGTGATTTTGAGGAGTTCTAAAAGCCCTCCCAAAGCATACAATATATTTTGGGTTGATTGAGTCAGCAGCTTCAAATCACAAGGGATTTTTTTGTTTTGTTTTTCACATTTCATCAGGAAAACAACAGAAATTAGGTGTTGATATAGAAGTATGGGTGCATATGTTGGCACCTCTTTCCATCCATTCCTGTTCTCAAAGCTCCTGGAAGAGCACCTGGAGCTGAGCTGTCCTTGCCATTTGGGACATCCGAAATCTCCACCCCCAGCAGACCTGGATGCGTAAAATGTGCTGTGAATTCTAACCACAGAAGTCGTCTCTCGTGACAATTCCTTCAGAGCTTGCTGCAGGGGAGCTGGGGATAACCAAGGGGAAGGCCTCACCAGGTGGATCCAGAGAGCCCAGCAATGTAGGTGGCACAGTCCAGGACTCCTGACTCATAAAGAGCTTTCATGACTCCAGCAAAGCCCACCATGGCCCGGAAGCCTCCTCCCGAGCCCAGCACGGCGATCACCGGCACCTGCGGGGAGGAGACAACACAATCACCGCATCAGTGACACGGGACCCACCCTGGGAGCGCCCCAAGAGGAATCAGAATTCATTGCAGGGAGGCACCGCTTGTAGCGGGATTTCTAAACAAAAATATACTCAGAATTTCTTTAGAATATCTGTGCTTCTTATCCCCGATCCGAAATAGAGGAGATACTAAATTTAGTTATTAAATCAACTCTTCAGTTACAAGACCACAGAGATTTTTAAAGCAACCTAAACACCAGCTTTAATCCAATTCATATCATTGCGACAGAGCCAAAGGCAGTAGCATTTACTAATGAGAAACAGAGCAGAGACAAATAATATTTTGACTGGGAGTTTAAAAACAAGTTTTATAATAAAAACATCCAGTATTACTACATAGCATGAATGAATTACTACATAGCATAGTCTCAATTTCACCACCACTTTGCAAGAACTACCAGAGAGGTAATGGGAATTCATGGGGATCTGGACAACTACTCAGCCACCAAGAGAGGAGTGAGCAGAACCAGACACGTTTACTGTGGCACCAGGTTAAAATTGTGTCCACAGGGACACAATTTTACACTTTTCTCTTTCTTACTGCCCAGCCCTGACATCCAGGCTTTTCCCCACAACTGCACAGCTTCCCCAGGTATCTGAAAAGAAGACAAAATAAAATAAAAATTCATCTGTTTCCACCATGATATGTTTTGGCCTAAGTAGAGGGCTCACCTGGTTCCCAGTTTCCAAAACCCAGGAGCATTTTCCACTGTTCAGTGGTGACAAAGGAACCACCTCTTGGTTGTTACTGAGCACAAAATAATCGCACAGCTGTGCAGAAAAACTCTATCTGATCAACTGCTAATCTGTCAAAAATCTCCCTGAAAGGCAATTTCAGGTGCCAATAGATGGGATTAGTGACAAGAAATGGATCCATGTGATGACAGAGTCCTGTTCTTTCTGCAGACTCCATGCTCCAAGCCATGAAACTCCCCTGAGGACTGACTGTCACAAGGAAATGCCCATGAACAATGACCAAAGCACTCAAGATGTTTCTTGAGGCTTCCACTCCCTAAAACTGCTTCTTCTTGATGCAGTGAGATTATTTTGTTACCTCCTTCCTAAGTGTTCAGCTTTAGTAATAGAAACCACAGGTATTCCCTGGCCCCGCATTCATCATGCAGCCCCAGAGATAGGGATCTATCCCAAAAATGACACAGCCCAGGGAAGGATTTGGGATATGTTTTGTTAAGCCAACACCCAATAACGGAGCAGCTGCTTTGAAGGAAGAGCCATGTCAGTAATCACTCCTTCAATAACGTGGGGAGGCTTTGGAAGCTCCCCAGGAGCACTGCCCACTCAGCCTGAGCAGACACGTCCCAACAGGATGGAGATGTCACCTGCAGGTGCAAGCCTGGGGAAGGTATGTGAGAACCCTTCCAGAGCACCACTGCTCCACTCATCAGTGCACTGGCACCAGGGAAAACGGGAGTGTCCCTCAGCAGGCACAGGAATCCGCTATGGAGACGGGCTGGGAATGTCCAGGAGAGCCACCAACACCCTGACTGCAAATGCTTCCTGGAGCCACAGGCACTCTGGGCATGCCAGATTCCTGCACTGGGAAGGGTGGATACAGAGAGGGGAAGGTGGATTATGGAACCACAAAATCATTCAGGTTGGAAAAGACCTCCAAGATCATCAAGTCCAACCATCAGCCCAGCACCAAAACCGTGTTCACCGTTAAACCTGGTCTCCAGGTGCCACATACACATGGTTTTTGAACATCTTTAGGGATGATGATTCCACCACTGCCCTGGGCAGCCCCTGACAATGCTTTACAGCCCATTCCATGAAGAAATTTTTGTCCAATATCCAATCTAAACCTCCCCTGGCCCAGCCTGAGGCCGTTCCCTCTGCTCCTGTCCCTGCTCCTGGGAGCAGAGCCCGACCCCCCTGGCTGTCCCCTCCTGGCAGGGAGCTGTGCAGGGCCAGAAGGTTCCCCCTGAGCCTCCTCTGCTCCAGGCTGAGCCTCCCCAGCACCTTGTGGGCATTGCACAGTAAATAAATAAAGCTTTAAAATGATGACAAAAAATAACTGAAGAGAAGCACCTGATGCACATTTCTGCTCATTTATTTCAAAAGAAGTTGAGCTGCAGCACAAATCAAGTGAGGCACATTCAGAGACCTCTCCTGCTCTACCTGCTTAGGCAGGTTTGTTAAACCAGCTTTAAACTCCAATTCAGTTTCTGACGTGTTTAAGGGCACAAAACAGTAAACTTTGATATAAAATACACTCATCCTTCAAGTTGTCCTATGGGATAAATAGGGCAGAGGCAGGGAGAGGGGGAAGGAGCTGCAGCCAGAGAATCCAGAACCAAGAAACCATGTCCTGATGAAGAGCAGAGAAAAGAGGATACCGAGGGCTGCACACTCTTCTACTGAACCCCAAATCCTTTGTACAGAACCACCAGCACATGAGTTCACTCAAAACAAAAGGTTCCTAATCATATCTTCCCGTAACCAGGCAAAAAGCTAAACCATACTAAATCATGTTTTGGGAATGAGGAGTGCAGATGTCTTCATCCAAATGCCCTGCAAACACAGTGCACAAAATCTGAATACCTGTGGTGGAAAAAGAATGCCATAGGGAACACAAATGATTATTAAAAAATTGTTCTGCAAATCCAGTCATAGAGAACTGTATGCTTTCTTTAGAAGATTATGGTATTTTTAGAAAATTGCCTGAAGCAGCAAAAACTAAAAAAATAAACTGAGCAAGAACAGAAGGATGAGAAATCTCTACCTCTGTGTTTCCAGAATGTGCCTCAGGATTAAGTCAGGACATTTGGAAGTACTCACTTCCCCATCCAGACATGTATAATGAATTCAGGTATTAAAGTCTCTTAGCATCCCTGCAAAGCACAAGCTACTTGCAGATGAAGCAACTTGGGTGAACTTTGAGTATGTGACTTGCCCAAGATTAAACAAGGCCCCCACACAGCTAAGACTACTCAATGTCCCCCAACTTCATGTTAAGACTTCAAACATCCCATAAATCCTCCTGCTATCTTCCATCTCTAGCAATAAAAGTATAACCACAGTTTAATTTGAACAAAAAGGGTTTTTTTCATTGCTAGAAACAGATAAAAATTCTGACAAGTCAGCTTAAAAACACACATTTGGCATATGAAAAAATGGAAGGATACCTACAGTTACTGTCTGGGAAGATGCAATTTAACTCCAATTTCAGTATTGGAGTCAGTGAGGGATACCAAGGGAAGATGATGACACAAAGAATAAGAGATCTTAGCTATCCTTTGTAATAATTCATGCACAGATACCACCTGCATGGAACTGAGACCTGAGGCACTGACTATCACTCCAGTTCCAGCTGGAGCTTGGCAGAATATCCACATCCTTTCTGAGGAAGATCCTATTCTGCTCTAGGTCACACCAATGCCACACTGACAGATTTCTACTCTGGTAAGATCTGCATATGTTAAGATTAAAATAACTGAACTGAAAATTAGGAAACCTTGAAAATGTTCCTTTGCAATACACACAATTTATCTCAGTCCAATTAATATATGTACAATACTTGTTAAATTCTTTCACGTTCCTCAGAAAGGTCGCAGAAGAACATTGACTAAGCAAGACAGAGTTCAAAAGTACAAAACAATAAAACATTTACCACCTGCTCAAAACTTCATGGAAATGTAAAAGATTCTTCAGTGCTGGTTGCAAAAGACTGTCACATCCTCCTTACATTAAAAATGCACAAAAGGAATTCAATGCCAACGAAGGAATTAACCCAGATTAATTAATGGACTCTGTTCATTGCTTGACACCCCCACAGGCACAAAGTTTTCCTGTCACAATTCTAGAAGCAGCACAGGAGAGGGAATGGGCAAGGAGGGAAGGGGATGGAAAAGCTACAACACAATAAGTAGACCTGTGCCAAGTGGATTCTTAATTAACTCTAAACAATGCAGGTTTTAATAATTGATGAAATCCCTGAAGAGCTCAGTAGGATCTGGGCCCCTTCCTCACTGTGGTGTGAGGCCCTGGCACAGGGTGCCCAGAGCAGCTGTGGCTGCCCCTGGATCCCTGCAAGTGTCCAAGGCCAGGCTGGACACTGGGGCTTGGAGCAGCCTGGGACAGTGGAAGATGTCCCTGCCCATAGCAAGGGGTGGCCCTGGATGATCCTTCCAGTCCCTTCCCACCCAAAATATCCCCTGATTCTGTGATATGACCCAAGCCACCATCAGCCTGAGATCTGCTGGCTTCTCTTTCTCTTGGCATGGTTCAAAACACAAGTCAAGGAAAGCTGCAGCTCCTCACTTTCCAAAGAAATAAAACTCCATAACCCTAATCCAGTAAAACTGGCTCAAGAAAAAGAAGGAAGGGAAGAAATAAACTGATTTCCAAGCTGACTCTAAATTTAAACCAGCTCATTTCCTGCGAGGTCTTTCAGAGATGAATGTCACAGAGCACGGATGGGTACTGGGCATGCAGGGGCACATTCTGTGCTGGGTGAGTGCCCAGAGCCACTGCAGGATTCAGCAGGTATTTCACACACCCTGAGGCACTTTTCAGATGGCAATCTCCCCTCAGAGCCAACACCTTAACAAAGCCTGGGATTAAAATGGGCAAAAATTGGAGTAGCTGTTTAAGAGGCCAATGAATCACAGAACCTCAGAATGATTTGGTTGGAAGGGACATTAAAGCTCATCCACTACCACCCCAGGGACACCTTCCACTAGCCCAGGCTGCTCCAAGCCCCATCCAAACTGGCTTTGGACACTTCCAGGGGTGAGGCAGCCACAGCTTCTCTGGGCAACCTGTGCCAGGGCATCACCACCCTCACAAGGAAGAATTTCTTCCTAATATCTAATCTAAATCTCTCCTTTTATAGCTTCCCCCAGTCATAAACTTTAATTTATAAATTTAGAGCCAAGAAAAATTACTCTCCGGGCTAAATATTGTATTTTCATAGAGGAAAAGAAATTTTATATTCTATAATCTCTCCACATCGAACCCTTCCACCTCACACGCCTCATTCTTTCCTCTCACAGGCAAATGAAGGATTCCAAAGGGGATGCTAATCCTGATGGGAACTCTCCAAACTTACATCACGGGAAGAGGTGAGGTTCTGGCTGTTCTCTCCCAGGAATGATTTGATGCTGTGCATGATGTTGTCCCTGCGCTGCTGCCGGAACCTCTTCTCCTCATCGCACAGGGCCATGCTGAAGCGCAGGTCGGTCGAGGAACTGCTTGGAAGAGACACAGGCTGTCACAGGAGGCTCAGTTCCAAACAGGAGCACAACCATCACCATGGGAAATGAGCAGGCACGGGCAGAAAATCCTCACCCACTCACATAAGATGAAATGAAATTGTGTTTTTCATGTGACACCATCCTGTCGCCTTGTTTCCCAGCCTTCAGCCTTGGAGTCAGAAATTCCATGTAAACAAAGTAATGTTTACAGAACTTTTATCATGTTTTTTTGGGTTCCTTTCTGTGAAAGGACAATTGATGGACACTTTATAAGACCAGTGGAGTTGAACCTCAGTCTTCCAATCTGGTCTCCTTTTTAGAAATCTATATAAGCTGTAAAAATAAAAAAATGAAACTTCCTCTTTTCCTGCTTGGATTCTGTGGTGATCACTGCGTCTCCCTTGGGACAGCATTGCCCCGCACCATCCATCAGCTCTGGAGTGATGGAGGCAAAGTACAACACGTCTTTAAGACATGCATTTTACATAGAAGTCATTAAAAGCAATACAGCTGGTGAGTTCTCCACTCACATGCAATTATAAATCTACAGCACAGATGATACTGGCTCACCACAGGAAAAACAAAGCCCTTTTCTCTGTATTTTCCCCCACACTGTGGGATAAAAGATGTACAAAAGGCTACGTAAGGATCTCAGTGCTGTACTTGGAGGTGCAACTTCAGCTGCCACTTGCCATGGACAGCAGAGAGGAGGAGTGGACAAATCCACCCTGCTAGCCACTGAAAAGCACACAATGGTGAAATGGATCCATTTAGGCTCAGATAATAATTCCCCAGATTTTTAAAACAACCTATAATGTAATAAAATAACAGGATTAAGAAAAGAGGGGAAAATACTCCCTAGAAGCAATGTTCCATGAAGATATCCATAATCTGCATGGATATCAGGGAATAGCAGCAGAACTTCATAAGATCCTTTACATTTCAAAGCCTAAGAAGAAAACACAGCCAAGCATCTTCTGTTTATGTAATGTCAGAGATACAAACTGCTTGTAATGTACAAAGCCTGGCTGGTTCAGGGTGGTCTCAAGGACCACCCACAAATGCATTTTCCTAGTACAACATGATGAGCAGAAATTATCCCTGGGGGATGTTTGTCAGTCTCCAGAGTAATCAGGAAATAATTTGACTTTTACAGTGCTTCTATTTATAGTTACAGACAAAAAATGACTCCTTAAATGCCTTGCTCTCAGAAAATCATTTTTAGACTTGAAATGTATTGTTTTGATTATGCCTCAATATGATTTTTGGTCTTTTGCCAGGATCAGTGAAGAATGAGGGAGAAAGACAGCTAGAGAGGAAAAAAAAAGGGACAAATAAAGGTAGGTGTCTGTTTAGCTTTTACATGGAGAACTCCTAGCCCTAAATCTTCACTGTGTGGTATTTACATTTAAATACATTTTAGGGGCAGCTCTGTAACAGCAGCTGAAAGTTCATGTGAGGGGCCAAGCTCCCAGAGAAGGTTAAACATTGAGGATGAAGCTGCACCTGAGTGAAGTCTGTGAGTTTTTTAGAAACAAAGCCCTTGAGAAGGAAAGGCCTTCACATTAACCAGGCTGAGAGATCTACAGGGGATGGCCTCGTTCCTGCATGCAGTGAGGGTGTTTAGTCAGTAACAGAATTACAACATGAAAATAAACCAAAATTGTAAAATTTCCTCACTTTAACAGTATCTGGTATTTCTAGGCTACAACAAGGAATTTTTGCTCTCTCCCTCACATGTTTTTAAGAAAATCCCAACAGGGTGGGACTCTTGGGGTGTCCTGTGCAGGGCCAGGAGTTGGACTTAGATGATCCTTGTGGGTATCCAATCCAGGATATTCTGTGATTCCATGAAAATTTTAATGAACAGTTTAAAATAAATTTTTTTAAAAAATCCTTTTCTGTTGGTATATTTTCACCCTTAAAAAAAATAAAATATGAGATACTCACCATACTTCCAGAGACAACTCCAAAGTCATTTCTGTGACCTAAACAAGAAATATTTAAATATGATTACAGCCCTTGGAGAGGGAAAACCCACAAACACACCTGGAACATCAACTACTGTCAGAACTTTTCTCTTTCTTTCTTTTTCTTTCTTTCTTTATTTCTTTGTTTCTTTCTTCTTCACGTTTTTAAAAAAGAGGATATTTTTGGCACATACGAATGAGATTCTTTTCTATGGATTTTTTTTAAAGCACACAGTGTGACTCCAAAATACACCACTAGCACCGAATACAGTGGAAAATGTTGGTGAGTGCTGACTTTCATTCCTCAGATCCCACTGTCTTGCCTTTCTTGCGCTGCTAATCCCTTTTTGACAGTGCAACCCATCTCTGTCCTGAGGGGATCTGATTCTCTTCAGCCACTCCTGGCTGGCAGGAGAGCCAGGGGATCACATCTAAGTGCCAGCTGTGTGAGGGAATCACTGCTCTGTGTCCCACAGGAGCCACCAAGCGTCTCTCCACAGCTAAACATGCCTTAGCTAGCAATCAGGAAGGGTGATTGCTTACAGCTTGCTGGAAAATGCAATAAATGTCACTGCACAATGGCTTCATTTGCCAACCACACTGAACTCCCTGGCCAAGAGCTGTGGGTTGGCCTCCTCTGCCTTTCACAGAGCACTGAAAGGGGTGCCTGCAGGCAAGTTAAAAATTATGATTAAAGCACTAATTCCCTGTCAGGCACAATCCAGGAGTACTGGCTGCAGAACTAAGACAGAATGGAGAGGTATTTTCACCCTTTCTCTGTGTAATGGCCTCGTTGGTGCAGCCCTGGAGGAGTGACAGACTCAAATTGTCCTCTACACAAAGCCAGATTCTCCTCCTCACTTTGGGGCATGTGAGCTCCAGGGATGGAGCCACAACGCCCCAGACTGAACGATTGCTTGACCCTCAGACAGCAGTGAAGGATGTGGGATGCAAAGCTGCCTCTGTCTCCCACATGCAGACCCAATTCCTGAAAATGGGAATTGCAAATGAGGCAAGGCATGAGCAAGGTGGGGAGGAAAAAGAACAGGCAGAGAAACAACGAAGGGAGGACATGAACAAACAGAGTGAGGAGTCACTGAGGAAGCACTTCAAAGGCAGGGAAGCAATTACATTATTCCCCACCTGGTATTACTAATTTAGAAAGATATCCTGAAACCATGCAAGTGATCCAATGCTTATAAAAATGTATGCACATTAAATAAACCCTTGGAGGGAAGATTCCAACAGGGAGACATCATGGCATTTTCTATACCTTATACAGACTGCCACAGACATTTCAGGAATACATGCTATGTCTACATTGGGCTCAACCTGACTTCATCTCCCCTTAACTATTTGCTAATAAATTTCAGAGTGTATGTGCCTTTTTTGCATTAGTTTTTTGCACTGTTTTTTTCCCTATGTCTCCCTACCAAGCTTTGCTGAACACTGATGATACATTCAAGCCTTGTATTAATGGAATGAGCTTTGTGAACTGTGTTTGCAAAATGTATTCATCAGTTCTTTTTCACTGCCCCACCTCATGCCTGGCAGAATCAGGACCTGCTCTCAGCCCATGCTCTGGAAGCCCAAGAGTTACTGAAACTCTTAGTGAAATAAATATGCAGAAACTTCAAAAAATACTGTTATTTTAAAAAGGAAAAATAATGGAGGCTATCAAAATTCCAACTGCCCTAAGGCTATGCCAAACTAAATGCTAAACCTCACATCTGAAGCTCTGTGGTTTCCAATAAATAGGCCTTTAACCAGTTATTTGCTGTAACTACACTTTTAAAGTTGTTATCACATGGAAAACAGCAGAGTGGTGACAAATCAAGGTCTCTGATTATACAATAAACTACAGCCCAAACCAGAAATGCAGATAGCATTTATGGATTTTAGAACAAGCTCAATCCCACCCAGATTTAACAACATTCCCAGGAGTTACAGTGCAGGCAGACAAGCCCTGTTCAAGTGACTCCATCTGATCTGCAGACCTTTGTGTTTAAAGGGAATAATCCAAGTACTGCATCATTGCATGTCAACCAGGGCTGTGTTATAACAAGCCACTTACAGAAAGTGAAACATGTAATAATAAAAGAATTCCTTCAGCTTTCTGGAAGCCACAGGCAGCAGCAGGAGGGGCAAGGCACTGACCAGCAAACTCTGAGTAACCTCACACTAGCTCAGGCCATGAAATTAAACTACATCAAGTGTGGAAGAAACTGTTTTAGGCACAAGAAGATCCCAAATAGACTTTTAAAGAGGATTCTTCCAGCAGGGATACCAAGGCATTCAGTGGCACTGTTTTGCTTAATTCTCCCCTCAGCAGGGCTGTAAGAAGATAAATAATTAAGGCTTAAAAGTGTCTTTAGGCTCTGTGTTCATCCATGGGCAAGAGTGAATGCTCAGCAAACTTCTGACTAGGGCAAAGTCATGAATGTCCAACTTACATCATTGAAAGTTAGCTGGACCTCCTTCTTCTCTCCCAGTTTCAGAGAAGAGATGGGAAACGTGGATGTGCCAAGAGTCTCGTCCATAACATAGTTAGCATCCATGAGAGTAACCTGGAAGAGATATCTGGATATTCAATTCTACTGCAAGGAATATCTTTTTAATTCCCCCAAGCCTATGCTTGGAGTAAAAAAAAAAAAATTATATGGATAAAGAATGGGCCTGACCCAACCCAGTCAATGCCCAGTGCGAGCTGACATTTCTTTCAAACCAGCATAAGCACATGGACCGTGGAGGTGGCACTCCAAGGAACTGAACTGCAGGAATACACCAGGATCATTCACAATGGGATTTCCAGCCCAGCACCTCTCTGGCAGCAAATCTCACCATCTTTCTCATACCTTCAAATTCCACATAAAAAACACAGTACCTTCAAACCTCCTCAGTAAAACTTCCCTATGGAGAAACTTGTATAGATCTAACTGTGATAGGCCAAAAAAAATCAGCAACTTTTCAGAGAAGATGGAATCCACATACCCCAGCCTTGACTCTACAGACCAAGATTGTTACAGCAGTGATTTGGCAAAGTGTGCAGCATTCCAATTTACACAAAGCTGCTCTCTGTATCCCAGCCAGACCTTCATGTCTCTTCTCATACCCTCCATGTCGGAGCAGAGACCTTTCCAAAATGTGATAATATCCAAAGATGGATGTGGACATGGCAGAACACCATTCCATGCTTTTGCTCTAATCCATGTGGATCTACATTTAGCAGACTTTTTTGCCCAGTGGCTGCTTTCCAAGTCCTCAGGTAAGATACTCAGAAAGAATCTCAAATTATCATTTACACGCTTTTTATTAAATGAGATCTCCAAACTCATTTGACTTACAGGGTTTTTTTCCACTTTGTGGCTTTTTATCTTCTAAAATATCACATGTTCATGGCTTGGACTGTATCTTTTGCAGAAAACAAAAGGAATGAAGATATAATCACTTGAATAATTAGTTGCTACATCTGGGATCAGCCTCGTCTCAGCTATAAGGAATCTTCTTCATCCTGTGCCACAAGCAACCCTTTGAAATTATGAATTCTCTTTATTTTAGGAGAGAGCTCATTATTTTAATGGTAGTTACATTGCTCGGTTTCCTTGCAGGACTTCATGCCCATTCCTACAATCTCTGAGCACCGTCTCTTAAAACCAAAAGCAAAAACCTCTTAGTGGGATTTTGAAGAGCTGCTTACACTTCAGAGGGAAAACTGCACTTGGATAAAGTTAAAGATGCAGATTAAAACAACCCAAGGAGTCACAAGGATTGTGAAGTCTGAGCTTCGGAATTCACAGAGGGTTTGGGTGGGGAAGTGACTTTCCATATTTCTGACACTGCACTCCACTGCAGAATCCAAAGGCTCTTGTCTAAACTACCAGGTCCACAATTAAGCATGATTAAATGTTATCATCTTCTCTTTGCAGGCAATTTTCAGGGAATTTTATTGAACTATCTCAAAACCAGCAACAGCCTTTAGTTATTGTAAAGAAGCATTTCTACCTATAATCCATCTTGCTGTCTTTGTGACTATAGTAATTTTATCCTTTTCAAAACTCTTGAACCAAATTCAAACATTCAAACATTCAACAATGAATTCAAACATTCAACAATGAATTCAAACATTCAACAATGAATTCAAACATTCCTAGAGAAGCTGCCTAAATGTAAGGGAGCTCAGAGGAAGGTGCAGGCCCTGCTCCAGGAGGCCCAGAAATGGCACCAGAGGAAGGCAGGAACTGATGCCCAGGAAATCACTGTGAATCCCCTAATATCTTTTGTCACTAGTGCAGGATGCATGGCATAGTTCTCCACGATCCAACAGGCTGACCATGGGTGTAATGCTCAAACTGTAGA
This sequence comes from Cettia cetti, assembly GCA_013401135.1. Taxonomy (NCBI): domain Eukaryota; kingdom Metazoa; phylum Chordata; class Aves; order Passeriformes; family Sylviidae; genus Cettia; species Cettia cetti. Next base: position 6,367 of record VZUI01060410.1, on the reverse strand, counting down.
GCCTTCCCCAGGAACAAAGGGAACTTGTAGGAAGCACAATTCTCTTTCAGACCCAAGGTCTGAGAGTCACAAGCTCAACAAAAACCTTCACAGGCTGCAGCCTCTGTCCCAGTTGACCAGTTAAGACTGAACTCTGTAAGCCTGGGTCAGAAGAGAGCAGGTGACAGGGCCATCCTCTATGAAGAACAGACTCAAAAAGGACCAGAGGTAACCTTAAATCCTTGCCATGCTCACTCAGAAAACACTTACACCCAACATTCAGCTCTCGTGCACAGCCTGGAGAAGTCTAACACACTGAGACTGAACAGTGGCTTGGCCAACAAGGCTGCACACGGAGTGGTCCCCAGGAGAGCCCTGGGCAGGCTCCAGGCAAGGAGGACACAGCAGAACCAGCCTTTGCTTTGTCTCCATGGGCAGACACTTGACTTAAGCCCCACCTATTTAATCCCTGTCTATAAGAGCTGAATCAGGGTAGGAAGCAGGGAGTACTCCACAGCTGATGTGAGGAATAACAAGCTACTGTCCCTCAGGAGCTGTCCAAGAAATGACTGACAGGCATATCCTATAATGACTCTTCAGGCTACTCCTTGAATAATTCAATTTATCCAACACCTCTTGCTTAGCACCACAGCTAAACCCAGGCTTAACATTTTAAACAAAGGGGTGCTCTTGAGACATCGTATGCCACACACGTGTAAGGCACTGTTATTTTACCTTTCATGTCCCCAGCCCAGCCGTGGGATTTACCTCCAGAACATTCTCCTGATTGGGGTCCAGAATGAACTCGAAGGTCTCGTTCCACACGGGGTTGATGTCGTTGTTGAAATGCTTGGTTCTCTTCCTGCAGTCAGGGGCCGTGGGGATGAACAGCTCCACGTAGGGATCGGGAGTGTCCACTGTGGAGCAGAACACAGGTCAGGCAAGGGAAAACTCCAGCTTGGGCTGCAATAATTGACACAACTGTGTGAAACCACAGAACCCCTCCTGGTCAAGGACAGAAAGATATGCAACTCTGTAAGTTACATAAATGAGAGGAATGATACAATGATATCAACAGCCTCCCCAAAAGAAACATTAAGTTTTTAGGAGAGGAGGGGAAAAGCCTCGAACAAACAGAATGGCAGAGGGGCTGAGTCAAGTTTATTGGGAATATGCAAACACCTGCCAGGCAGTGGTGTTTTTAAAGGCTTTTACTCCTTCCTCTCTTTCTAGCCTTTAACAGCTTTGGCTCATGTCACAGCAGCAAGTGTCCCACCAAACAATGAAAACAAGCAGTTTGCTGTGGGTTTTGGATCCTCTTTTACCTCTGCTGGTTTCTTTGCTGGAGTGATGGAGGAAAGCGGTCCCAGCACTGCGGTGCACACAGCATAAAGGGCACTCAGCCCTGAAACACTGCCCCCACCACAGCTCTGGGGAGTCTCAGGACCTTATTTACACAGCAGAACTGGAAACAGGGATGTGGCAACTGCAGCTGATAGGAATTACCAGAGGGAGAAAAGGAAACATTGGCAAATCCTATTGGATGTGTCTAAAAATAGCCACTCCTGAGAGCACAGAATGCAGCCCTAAAAATACACCTTCTAACAAGTTAAAGCATGCAGGGGTTTTCTGTACAATGAGGGGGGGTTTTGTGTCAAATGGGACCAGGGCTCAGGGCTTCCAGGAGAGCAGAGGAAGTTATTTCTGTGGTTGTGGTGGATCATGAAAAGCCTCCTGCTTTGCCGTGGTAAAACACCCATGTCTTTCCAACACTGAAACATGGAATCACAGAATATCCTGAGCTGGAAGGGACTCACAAGGATCATCAGTCCAGCCCCTGTCCCTGCCCAGGCACCCCAACAGTCCCACGCTGTGCATCCCTGGAGCATTGTCCAAAGGTTCCTGGAGCTCTGGCAGCCCTGGGGCCGTGCCCATTCCCTGGGGAGCCTGGGCAGTGCCAGCACCCTCTGGGGAAGAGCCTTTCCCTGAGCTCCAGCCCTTCCCTGCCCTGGCACAGCTCCAGCCCTGCCCTGGGTCCTGGCCCTGGCCAGAGGGAGCAGAGACCACAGGTGTCCCTCGGGAGGAAGCTGAATCCTCTCCTCCAAGCTTGTCCTCTGCTTTAGTGAAACAATATCAAGCAAACCAATACCCCCTACAAACAATTCCTTAAAGGCCTCTTCTGGAAAGAGATTAAATCCTATCACGAGGGAAAACAAGTCCAAACATTCCTCCCTGCACACATATTAAGTCTAAAAATACCTTTTTTCAATAAAGGCAAATTTTGGAAACTCTGGGAGTTCAATAAGACCTTATCCATGAGATTCCTGAGGCCCAGAACCACTTCTCCCTCCTGCTGGGAGAAGAAGGAAAGGAGGAAAACAAAGAAGTTGGATAATTTCAAATCAAATGTCTTTTGGGGAAAAAGCCCTGACCAAACAACCAAAAAAAAAAAAAAAAAAGGCTCTTGGAAATCACTCAGGAGGTTCTGAATGTGTCCCCAGGCAAACCCTATTCAGTGTTATCCTAATGCAACTTCTCAAGGAGTTTTCCACTGTGCTCCCCACCTGTGGGGCTCAGCTGATTGCTACATTGAGGTGGTCCCAGTGCTCCTTGGGTAAGGAACAAGCAGCTATTTAAAGCAGGGGATCAGTGTGGAAAGCATTTAAATAGCAACCTTTATTAGCTCCTGATGAATTATGTCTGATCTTGTCTCCTGGTTACAGGCAGGGGAACTGGGGGATCAAGCCCCAAATCTTTCCTCAGCAGCAGATGTTCCAACTTGCCAACTTTTCCATTCATTCCTTTCAACTACTACACAAAGCTCTACCACAAAGAAAAGAATCAAGAGAAACAAGGCTCTTTGAAAGTAAAAATCCATGAAGTAACAAAGTCTCATTTGCTAAGTGTTGATACCCAGCATGACTTTGGCAATAAACACCCAGGCTTGCTCTGCCAAGAGCCTGAAGCTGCCTACAAAAATCTGGATTTTAGACAAAATCCTGATGGCTGAGCAGAGTTCTGGGAAAAACAATCAATGCTTCCCTCTCCATTCAGATAATGCTGTGATCAGTCCCAACTCTGTTACAAAAATCTATTTTTTCTTATCAACACAAACAGCAAATGGTTTCCTACCCAAAGCATGTAAAAACCCAAGACTTCTGACATGCAGATCCATTCCTAACTTCCAATCAGGCAAACCTGGGAAAGTGTTGAAACAGAAACTGAACCCAAGGCATGGATCAACTAAACTTGAAAAAAAAACAGTCTTGGTACTTCAGTATTGCCAAGTCACCTCACTCCATCTCTTTACCAGCTTTTTAACCCAAGGCAAAGATTTAATCACCTGCCCTTTCATGTTTGAAAGTTTATTTGGAGTTATTTTCAGTTAAGAAAATGAAAATCTATTATTTTTTAACTTCCTTCTGTAGATGAAGAGAAAATATACAGGAAGACTGCTAGCCCTGATTAAGATATTGCTATAAGCAATCCTAAATACTTCGTTAAGACATATTATATTAATCAAAATCTCACTCCTTGGATGGGGACCAAAAACTACCAGCAACCTGGCAAATAACACAGAAGTATTCACTTAATGTATTTCAAAACACTGAAGTTATTAAATGTACATGAAACAGTCAACATGCACTCTCAGCATGGGTGTTTTTATTCCTGCCTGGGCTTCTGCTAATTGATTTGCCAGGTAATATTAAAAAAAAAAAACTAAGCTGAAAACATAACTAAAAATAGCTTGATCATCACTGTTATCACAGAACTCCAGAATGGTTTGGGTTGGGAGGGATTTTAAAGCCCACCCACTGCTGCTCTCTGCCATGGGCAGGGACATTTCCACTGTCCCAGGGTGCTCCAAGCCCCATCCAGCCTGGCCTGGGACACTTCCAGGGATCCAGGGGCAGCCACAGCTGCTCTGGGCACCCTGTGCCAGGGCCTGCCCACCCTCACAGGGAAGGATTTCTCCCCAGTATCCATCCACCCCTGCCCTCTGGCAGTGGGACGCCATTCCCTGTGTCCTGTCCCTCCAGACCCTTGTCCCAAGTTCCTGTCCAGCTCTCCTGGAGCCCCTTTAGGCACTGGAAGGCTGCCATCTATATTTTGATTTTAAAAGGAAGAATCATTATGGCATATGGGCCAAAAGCTAACGTGCAATCATGACAAGAGAATTATCTCTGTCTGGGAATTATCTCTGTCTGGACCTGATGACCCTAAAGGTTCTCTTCCAGCCTTAAGGATTTTGTGTAGGGGCAGCACTGCTGGGGAGCTGCTCTTTTGTTGCAGCAGCTGCCTGAGATACCCAGCACAGCGTCCTCAGCAGCAGCCCCCTGGGGGAATTTGCACTTGTTCCCAGGACATTCCTGAGGGAAGGAGAGTTTCTGTGCAGCTCAGCCCCCCTCGGGCTGCTCCCTACGCAAGCGCTGCCACTCCATCCCGGTTTCCCAGAAACGAGGCAGGCTGAACCAACAATCAAGCACAAGTACCTCAAACCCCACCTGCTGCACACCAAAAAACACAGTTAAGGTTTCAGCACTGATGCCAACGAGGGTCCTGCAGTTAGCAGCTTGGAGGCAGATGAAGTCTCGGGTAATTAACAAAATGTTGGTGATAATTCAGATTTACAGCCCCCCACCTAAAGCTCCAGGGGCTGAAGACACACATCCAAAAACAAGAGCAGAGTCAGCATCCCCATTGCAGTTTTTAAACTGCTGCCTTAGGAATGGCTGAGGGGTAGAAAGTAAGGATTCACTGACTTTTCCTCGTGATTTATCTCCTGGTTAAGTCATGGCTATAGGATTCTCCCTCTAAATTACATTATGAATCACCAAGTGAAACACACAGTGGACAGTAATTAGGGTCAAACATTTTCACAGTGAAAAATGAGTAACGCTTTAAGCAACCTGGCTGTTAGGGAAACCTGTAAAATTTTCTGCAATGACTGGCAAGCATTTGATCTTATGCTATTAGTCTGGTGAGATGGCTGTCATCAGGCCTCTATATTAATATGATTAATATTTCAGATATATGATTTATATTTCAGTCACTCCAATTTCAATTACCTCAACAGCATAATTACCATAAAAAAACTACAGAAAGCCTGTTCAAATATAATACTGAGATAGACACATATCCATCGCCAAATAAAAAGTGGTAATAACATTTAATTTATCCACCATTAAGTGCAATCCCATTGATAAAAACTTCCTAGGCCCCAAATAACCATCTTTGTGCATTTCCCACCATTTTTTTGGCTTGCTGCAACGGAGTACAACTTGTTTAGCACATGCAGCTGAGCAGCCTGGCTGAGGTCAAGGCAATAATGGGAATTGCTGGATGACCTCTCTTTCTCTGAAGGAAAAGAGAGCTAAATAACAACAGAAATTCTATTCAAATTGTGAATTTTATGGGGCCTCACAGTGGCATGGAAATATGAGTTCATGTCTCTGCCATGGTCAGGAGAAAAAGCATTTTAAATTCATCTGTTTTCCCACTTTCATGGGATTTTTCAGTTTTTATAAAGGGAATTCTTAGAAATTGTACTTATCAATAAGTCCCTGCAACCATGGAAGAGACACTTGAGATGCTCCAGACAAATCCACAGTCTAGCAGCAATGCAGATGCCAGGAGACCTGCCAGAAGGTCACAGCAACCTGAAAACCCCAGGAGCACTGACTGCTGTTTGTGTTTAAGGCACCACAGGGTATGGCAGGGCTGCTGGCCTTGGGGATTTTGCAAAGGGGTGATGCAGTGCCAGATTTCGTGAGCGGAAGGTGACTCCAAGGGAAGTAAGGCAGCTCTGAAGCAGCAGCTATGCCTTGAGAAATCCTGGGATGAGGTAACACCTTCATTAAAAATTATTTGTGCCTTTTATGACAGTGCTTTTCATCTCTGGCATTACTTCAGTGGAGGGAAGAACTGGCTCCCAGCACAGGCACTGCACTATCACCCAGTTCACTGGTGCAGGACACCATTGCTTCCACTGATCCAGCCTTGAAAGGGCAAAAAAACCTCAAACAAGTCAGCTTTTGGTCAAACCACATTTGTAGAAGTGCCAAGAGCAAAGAAACACTGCATTCCCTAGGTTATCTGTAAAGGTCCCTCTGCAGACACGCACTGGAAAGTGACTGAAGCATTAAGCAAAATAAAATTTTTCTAGTAATGTGCCAGAGTCTAAGGGGTTCAGGGTTTTTTAATGAATTTAAATGCCTAGTTCTCACTGTTAAACCAGTGAGGTATCTCACTCCATGTGTTGGTTTTGCATAGCCTGGTTTTTGGTAGCAAGGGGGCCACAGAGGTGGCTCCTGTGAAAAGCTCCTGGAAGCTTCCACCATGTCCAGCAGAGCCAATCCCTGATGGCTCTGAAGCTGGACCTGCTGCT